>CM076578.1:1855917616-1856072724 GCA_034641835.2 Pinus albicaulis | reverse complement strand
GGCAGTCTACAACATGATTGGTGCTACCCTTCTTATACTTGATGTTCAAATGAAACTGTTGCAGATATGTAGACCACTTTTGATGGCGATCATTCTGCAACTTCCCTTGTGTCTGTATGAACTGCAGGGGCCTGTGGTCTGTGTGGATGATTGTTTCCTTCCCCAAAATGTAATGCTTCCATTGTCAAAAAGCTTGCACAATGGAGTACATTTCTTTGTCATATGTGGGGTACTTGCGAACTGTGTCAGACAATGTCTCACTGTGAAATGCCACTGGATGTCCCTGTTGAGTAAGAACTGCCCCAATAGCATAGTCAAAGGCATTTGTCTCGATCTCAAATGGCTGTTGCAAGTCTGGTAAAGTGAGCACTGGGGCAGAACAGAGGCGGTTTTTCAGTTCTGTGAACGCCTTCTGTTGAGGTTCTGACCAAAAAAATTTTGCTCTCGCTCCTCCCTTGGTGACTTGACTCAAGGGCGAAGTGATATGAGAGAATCCCAACACGAACCTCCGATAGAAATTAGCAAGACCCAGAAAGCTGCGAAGCTCTGTTATAGTGGTTGGGGCTGGCCAATCCCGAATGACTTGGATCTTGGCTGGATCCACATGCACCCCCCTTTCATCAATAATGTATCCCAGATATTGAACCTGGGTCATGCCAAAAGTGCACTTCTCCAAATTGGCACACAACTTGGGTTGCCGCAGTGTTTGGAGGACTTGTCGGATGTGGTGAAGGTGCTCTTCCCAAGTCTGGCTGAAGATCAGAATGTCATCCAAGTACACCACTACAAATGAGTTGGTGAATGGCCTCAAGATGTCGTCCATCATCCTCATGAAGGTTGCGAGAGCATTCGTCAACCCGAAAGGCATGACCAGCCATTCGAAAAGGCCTTCCTTGGCTTTGAAGGCAGTCTTCCACACATCGAAGGGTTCAATTGGTACCTGGTGATACCCAGACTTTAGGTCGATCTTGCTGAAATATTTTTCACCTTTGAGTTGGTCCAGAAGGTCATCAATCCGTGGGATTGGGTACCTATTCCAGACAGTGATCTTTTTCAGCGCCCAATAGTCAATACAGAGTCTCCACGTCCCATCCTTCTTCTGTACCAACACGATCGGGCTCCCACAGGGCGATGAACTTGGTCTGATGTGACCTTTCTGCAACAGCTCCTGAATCTGCCTCTTGATTTCATCATTCTCGAGAATAGAGCGCCGATAGATCGGCCCATTAGGTAGTGGCGCACCGGGGGTCAGATCGATCGGGTGCTTGACCTGACAGTGCAGAGGAACCCCTGTGGGTGAGGTGAATATGTCCCCGTACTCCTCCACAACCTTATCCATTTGTTGTTGTTGTGCAGAGGAGCCCTGTCTGGAGGTCGTGGCCACAGTCTTCTTCTTGCCCTGGGGGCGGATCATCAGGAAAATGAATTTCTTGGTTTGGGAAATGAGCTTACTGCATTGTTTTGCAGTAACCAAAGAGATAGTCGTAGGAGGTGGTACCTCTGGTATCCTGTACAACTTATTTCCCAAAGTAATAATAACAGCACGAGGTTGAGACTCATACACAGCATGATGCTTCCACAAGTATGGTTGTCCTAATAATACATCGGAAACATCAATAGGAGCAACGTCACATAATACCTCATCCGTGAAGGGCTTGATGCTATAGGGAAGGCGGCACTGCTGGCTGACGCGGAGATCTCGTCCTTGGTGAAGCCACCCGATGGTGTATGGATGTGGGTGAGCTGTGGTCGGCAAGCCCAACCGCTTCACGGCGTCTGCTGAAATGAGGTTCTTTTGGCTCCCATTGTCGGCAATGAACTGTACAGGGGAGCCCTTTACCCACATCTGGGAGTGGAAGAGACGTTCCTCCTCCTCTGGATCTTCCGGTTCCTCCTTCTGGACCTTTGTAGTGGCAACGGTGGCGTTGGGCTCCGCATCAATAATCTGTTTCCCTTTTTCATTCCCCTTTTCAGGTTCTGATTCGGAGTCGGATTATGCATCTGACTCAGAAGCCCTCATCTCGGCCACTAGCGACTGCTTGGCCCGACACTCACTTGTGTTGTGAGTGGAGCTCTTATGGAACTCACACCACTTTCCCGTGTCCTTCTTTGGCTTTACGGTGTTGTTCTTTTCTTGTGGCTTTGACGAGTTGTCTTTAGCCGCCATGCCTTGGCTATGTCCTTTGTTCTGCAGTTTGGAAGCACCTTTTCCTTGCTTTTGATTCGCAGATCCAAAGTCTCGCTTCTTCTGTTTGAATTTCTGCTCAATCTTGGCAGCATACCGGTATGCCGTACCAAGCGAGGAGATGTCGAGGAACTCCATTTCCTCCTGAATGTATCTGTGCAGACAGCTGCGATACTTTAGCACCAAATGTTTCTGTGAATCTTTGATACCCAACTTTGTGCGCAGGGTATGGAACAGATTCGTCAGCTCGTGCACATCTTGATCCCTTTGTTGTCGCAGCGTGGTCCATTGTATGTACTTGTCCTCATAGCTCCCCACGGGATAGTACTATTCCTTGACGGCGTCTCGGAAATAAGTCCAAGTTGGTACGGCCGAGAACAGAGAGGGTTCTATCTGGTCCTTGTTCTCACAGTAGGTTTCCCACCAGTCCTTAACATGGGGGTAGCTTTGAGGAGTGCAAAAATAATCTTCTCCCGGTCTGAAAAGTCATGAACAGAGAAATATCCTTCTAATAGATTCAACCATCTATCTACGGCATCTGCGTCTATTTGACCCTCAAATATGGGAATGTCAAAATTTACTTGTACCTTCAGGTAACTCGGAGTGGGCTGTTGGATACGAGATGCGCGCCCAGGTGGTAGTTGAAGGATACGAGCAAGTTATCCATCATGCGGTTCCTTTGTTTTTCGAGGGCCTCCTCGGGCAATAAAGCACGATAGGATCTCTTGCTCCCTCATGGTACTCTTTTCATCCCATGAGGCGTCAGTCGGTTTCATTTTGAATCCTTTACTGGTTTCCACCATAAATAGGGCCCCCTAGCTCCTTATGCCCCAGGCATAGTTGAGGAAATGCAAGAAGGATGGAAAAAAAGGACCGCTACGTACGATGATGGGATTTATCTTTGGAACGCAAAAAAATAAACATATAACCATAAATACAAATATTCAGTGGAAATAACACTTCATTTCATTAATATCAAAGAACTGAAATTTTCTTACAGACAGAATGGAAATAAAACTAGCTAGGGCGCTGGTAGCTATCTCTGAGAAGAGATGTGGCGGCTACAGGCCTATGAACTGAGTTAAAATGAGGCTCGAGGGCCTATTTATTATTTAGAAACAATGGGAAATCCTAAACAGCCAAAACCCTAACCCTAGGAGATGAAGCACCAAAACTATGGGCCTCGTTTGGGTAAATTGGTGTTTCAACTTCCCAAGGGCATAACTTTGGCATACGATCTCCGTTTGACATGTACCATACCTCGTTAGAAAGATCTATTCGAGGACTACAAATTTGGAATGAGAAACATTAGTCCATGGACCCATGTTGCTCTCCGTTTTCCCAAAAAACGTCGTTTAGGGCCTCAAAACGGCTCCGGAAGTTTAGGACCCGAAAAACTGCTAAAAATAGTAAACTGTGCCGAAACTGAAAAAATGAAATAGAAAATGGTGGAGCCCCAAGTGGAATAGGCGGGTGACCACCAATATCCACCTGGATCATTCCTCCCCCCTTAGGAAGCAATGGTCCCAATTGCGTTAAGTTCCTCCATGAGATGAGGAAATTTCTGCTGAACTTGGTCCCTGGTGAACCACTTTCCTTGGTGCAGGAGTTGGCCAGCTTTGACAACCCGATATAGTTGGATCGTCTGCTGGCGAGTGTTCTTGATTTGCATGTCCATGATGCAATCTGTGGTGGCCTGTTCCATGCAGTCTGGATTTAACTCAGTTGGTGTGAGTTGTTCTGCAATGTCCGAGGTGTCCAGTAGAGGTGGGAAGTAAGGCCGAAGGCGATCCACATTGAAGACTGGGTGCAGACCAAGGAATGGTGGAATACTGAGCTCGAATGCATTGTTCCCTACAGCCTTGGTGATGGTGTACGGCTCGTATCGGAGCGGGCGAAGCTTGCGGTGGGGTCCAGTGAGGCGCTCCTTCTGCAAATGTAGCCATACTTTGTCGCCCACCTGGAAGTTGTGTGGCACCCGATGTTGATCATGGCGTTGCTTGTACTTGGAATTGGCTCTGTCCAATATATCATGAACCTGTTGGCGGATGTGTTGAATGCGCTCGATGAAGCTACTTGCTTTGTCAACTTCAGACTGGACGTGCGCTGAATCGGCCTGAGCAGCTACAAATGGCATGGCTACGTCAATGGGACATAGTGGCTGGAATCCCAAGCCCACCTGAAAGGGGCTATGGCCAATTGAACTGTGGAGAGCCCGGTTATAACTATGTTGTACATAAGGGAGGCTCTCATCCCATGTGCGTGGATGCTTTGAATTGTACATGCGCAGAATGTGTACAATCATTCTGTTGACGACCTCTGTCTAGCCATCTGTTTGGGGATGGAAAGCTGTGGACTTGGTGAGCTTGGTATCCAACATTGACCAGAGGCTGGACCAAAATGTGCTGAGGAACCTGCTGTCGAGATCTGATATGATATACTATGGGATCCCAAAGTGCCCACTCATTGAAGAAGAGTTTAGTAGTGGCTTCTGCTGTGATATTCTTCTTGCAGGTCGCCATAATTGCCATCTTCGAGAATCTATCGACAACCACGAAAAACAGTGGTTTCCATGCTTAGTAGAAGGAAGGCCCGACATGTAATTTGTGGAGATGGATTCCCAAGGTCGACTAAGGGTAGGTAGCAGAGTATAGAGGCCTTGCTTCTTTATGGTCGGTTTGGCTATAGCCTGGCGGTGCGGGATCTAATGTGCGTCTCATCCTTTTGAAGGTTCGACCAGTAAATGCTTACGTGGGATTGCTGCTATTTTTATCGGCAGTGCCCAGAGCACGGCTGGGTACATGGTGCTTCCCATATCATCTTGGCACGCTCACTTGAAGGAACAGAGTGTCCCATGTGACATAAAAGTGCATCCACAGGTGAGAATTTGGAACTTATATTGAGAGTGCCTTGTAAGTTTGGCCGAAGTCTGGGTCACTCTCATAGAGAAGCGGCCAATCAGAAGTCTCATGCCCACAAGCGTTGAGTACAGTGGTGAGCGCCACGATCGGTGGTCGGCTGAGGCAATCTGCAACATGATTGGTGCTACCCTTCTTATACTTGATGTTCAAATGAAACTTTTGCAGATATGTAGACCACTTCTGATGGCGATCATTCTGCAACTTCCCTTGTGTCTGTATGAACTGCAGGGGCCTGTGGTCTGTATGGATGATTGTTTCCTTCCCCAAAAGAAAAATATATTATTCATTGTCCCTGACTTACCTGATGATGCATTTCTTTGTCATAAGTGGGATACTTGCGAACTGTGTCAGACAATGTCTCACTGTGAAATGCCACTGGATGTCCCTGTTGAGTAAGAACTGCCCCAATAGCATAGTCAGAGGCATCTGTCTCGATCTCAAATGGGTGTTGCAAGTCTGGTAAAGTGAGCACTGGGGCAGAACAGAGGCGGTTTTTCAGTTCTGTGAATGCCTTCTGTTGAGGTTCCGACCAAAAAAAAATTTATCTCGCTCCTCCCTTGGTGATTTGACTCGGAGCCAGTGAGTATGATATTACAACACGAACCTCCGGTAGAAATTAGCAAGACCGAGAAAGCTGCGAAGCTCTGTTATAGTGGTTGGGGCTGGCCAATCCCGAATGACTTGGATCTTGGCTGAATCCACATGCACCCCCCTTTCATCAATAATGTATCCCAGATATTGAACCTGGGTCATGCCAAAAGTGCACTTCTCCAAATTGGCACACAACTTGTGTTGCCGCAGTGTTTGGAGGACTTGTCGGATGTGGTGAAAGTGCTCTTCCCAAGTCTGGCTGAAGATCAGAATGTCATCCAAGTACACCACTACAAATGAGTTGGTGAATGGCCGCAAGATGTCATCCATCATCCTCATGAAGGTGGCGGGAGCATTCTTCAACCCAAAAGGCATGACCAGCCATTCGAAAAGGCCTTCCTTGGCTTTGAAGGCAGTCTTCCACACATCGGAGGGTTCAATTGGTACCTGGTGATACCCAGACTTCAGGTCGATCTTGCTGAAATATTTTGCACCTTTGAGTTGGTCGAGAAGGTCATCAATCCGTGGGATTGGGTACCTATTCCGGACAGTGATCTTGTTCAGCGCCCGATAGTCAATACAGAGTCTCCACGTCCCATCCTTCTTCTGTACCAACACGATCGGGCTCCCACGGGGCGATGAACTCGGTCTGATGTGACCTTTCTGCAACAGCTCCTGAATCTGCCTCTTGATTTCATCATTCTCCAGAACAGAGCGCCGATAGATCGGTCCATTAGGTAGCGGCGCACCGGGGGTCAGATCAATTGGGTGCTTGACCTGACAGTGCAGAGGAACCCCTGTGGGTGAGGTGAATATGTCCCCGTACTCCTCCACAACCTTATCCATTTGTTGTCGTTGTGCAGAGGAGCCCTGTCTGGAGGTCGTGGCCACAGTCTTCTTCTTGCCCTGGGGGCGGATCATCAGGAAAACGAATTTCCTGGTTTGGGAAATGAGCTTACTACATTGTTTTGCGGTAACCAAAGAGATAGCGGCAGGAGGTGGTACCTCTGGTATCCTGTACAACTTATTTCCCAAAGTAACAATAACAGCACGAGGTCGAGACTCATACACAGCATGGCGCTTCCACAAGTATGGTTGTCCTAATAATACATCAGAAACATCAATAGGAGCAACATCACATAATACCTCATCCGTGAAGGGCTTGATGCTATAGGGAAGGCGACACTGCTGGCTGACGCGGAGATCTCGTCCTTGGTGAATCCACCCGATGGTGTATGGATGTGGGTGAGCTGTGGTCGGCAAGCCCAACCGCTTCACGGCGTCTGCTGAAATGAGGTTCTTTTGGCTCCCATTGTCGACAATGAACTGTACAGGGGAGCCCTTTACCCACATGTGGGAGTGGAAGAGACGTTCCTCCTCCTCTGGATCTTCCGGTTCCTCCTTCTGGACCTTTGTAGTGGCAACAGTGGCGTTGGGCTCCGCATCAATAATCTGTTTCCCTTTTCATTCCCCTTTTCAGGTTCTGATTCGGAGTCGGAGCATGCATCTGACTCAGAAGCCCTCATCTCGGCCACTAGCGACTGCTTGGCCCGACACTCACTTGTGTTGTGGGTGGAGCTCTTATGGAACTCACACCACTTTCCCGTGTCCTTCTTTGGCTTTACGGTGTTGTTCTTGTCTTGTGGCTTTGACGGGTTGTCTTTAGCCGCCATGCTCTGTCCTTTGTTCTATGGTTTGGAAGCACCTTTTCCTTGCTTTTGATTCGCAGATCCAAAGTCTCGCTTCTTCTGTTTGAATTTCTGCTCAATCTTGGCAGCATACCGGTATGCCGTACCAAGCGAGGAGATGTCGAGGAACTCCATTTCCTCCTGAATGTATCTGTGCAGACAACTATGATACTTTAGCACCAAATGTTTCTCTGAATCTTTGATACCCAACTTTGTGCGCAGGGTATGGAATAGATTCGTCAGCTCATGCACATCTTGATCCCTTTGTTGTCGCAGCGTGGTCCATTGTATGTACTTGTCCTCATAGCTCCCCACGGGATAGTACTGTTCCTTGACAACGTCTCGGAAAGAATTCCAAGTTGGTACGGCCAAGAACAGAGAGGGTTCTGTCTGGTCCTTGTTCTCACAGTAGGTTTCCCACCAGTCCTTAACATGGGGGGTAGCTTTGAGGAGTGCAAAAATAATCTTCTCCCGGCTCCTGAATCTGCCTCTTGATTTCATCATTTTCCAGAACAGAGCGTCGATAGATCGGTCCATTGGGTAGTGGCGCACCTGGGGTCAGATCAATCGGGTGCTTGACCTGGCAGTGCAGAGGAACCCCTGTGGGTGAGGTGAAGATGTCCCCGTACTCCTCCACGACCCTATCCATTTGTTGTTGCTAAAAGAAAGAGCCCCGTCCGAGACAACAGCGTCTTCTTCTTGGCCTGCGGACCATCAAGAAAACGAATTTCCTGCCTGTAATTGAGGCCAATTTCCGCATTGAGGTTCAGCAGCCGCATTAGCAAGATGGTACCTCGGGTATCCCGTACAACTTATTTCCCAAAGTAACAACAGCAGCTCTGGCAGCCTATGACCTCCATACACAAGCATGACGCTTCCCCACAAGTATGGCTGTCCCAATAATACATCGTGTTAATCAACAGGGAGCAACGTCACACAGCATCATCCGCAAGGGCCGATGCTATGGGTAGCGCGACACCGCCGGCCGACGCGAGATCTCGTCCTTGGTGAAGCCACCCGATGGTGTACGAATGTGGGTGTCTTGGTGTCAGCAAGCCCAACTGCTTCATGAACTATGCTGAAATGAGGTTCTTTTGTCTCCCACTGTCGACAATGAACTGTAGTGAGGAACCCCTTACCCACATCTGGGAGTGGAAGAGACACTCCTTCTCCTCTGGATCTTTCGGTTCCTCCTTCTGGATATTTGTAGTGGCAACAGTGGCGTTGGGCTCTGCATCAATAATTTTCTTCCCTTTTTCATTCCCCCTTGTCGAGTTCTGATTCAAATTCATAGCATGCATCTGATTCAGAAGCCCTCATCTTGGCCACTAGTGACTGTTTGGCCCGACACTCACTTGTGTTGTGAGTGGAGCTCTTATGGAACTCACACCACTTTCCCGTGTCCTTCGGCTTCACGGTGTTTTTATTTGCTTATGGATTTGGTAGGTTATCTTGGGTTGTCATGCCCTGGCTTTGTCCTTTGTTCCGTGGTTTGGAAGCACTCTTCTCTTGCTTTTGACTGCAGATCCAGCCCTCTTCTTCGCTTGAATTTCGCTCAATCTTGCGTATACCGTATGTCGACCAAGCGAGAGATGTCAAGGAACTCCATTTCCTCCTGAATGTATTTGTGCAGACAGCTGCGATACTTTAGCACCAGATATTTCTCTGAATCTTTGATACCCAACTTTGTGCGCAGGGTATGGAACAGATTCGTCAGCTCATGCACATCTTGATCCCTTTGTTGTCGCAGCATGGTCCATTGTATGTACTTGTCCTCATAGCTCCCCACGAGATAGTATTGTTCCTTGACGGCGTCTCGGAAAGAATTCCAAGTTGGTACGGACGAGAACAGAGAGGGTTCTGTCTGGTCCTTGTTCTCACAGTAGGTTTCCCACCAGTCCTTAACATGGGGGGTAGCTTTGAGGAGTGCAAAATAATCTTCTCCCGGTCTGAAAAGTCATGAACCGAGAAATATCCTTCTAACAGATTCAACCATCTATCTACGGCATCTGCGTCTATTTGACCCTCAAATATGGGAATGTCAAAATTTACTTGTACCTTAAAAGGAGTCGCGCCTCCGGAGTGGCTGCTGGATGCAGATGCGCCGCCGGTGGGTAGCCGTTGAAGGATCTGAACAAAGTTATCCATCATCGCGTTCCTTTGTTTTTCGAGGGCCTCCTCGAGCAATATTTTGATAGGATCTCCTGCTCCCTCATCTTTCTTTTCTTCCCCCATGGGCGTCCGTCGAGGTTTGCGAGGCTGATCTTGCAAAGGTTCCACCAGATCGAGCCCTAGCTCCTTATACCCCGACCTCGTTGGGGAAATGCAAAGAAGGATCGAGAAAAAGCAGACCGCTCTGATACCACTGATCCGGATTTATGCAGGAACGCAACAGAATAAACATATAACCATAAATACAGAGATGCAGTGGAAATAACACTTTATTTCATTAATATCAAAGAACTGAAATTTGCTTACAGACAGAATGGAAATAAAACTAGCTAGGGCGCTGGTAGCTATCTCTGA
The DNA here is from genome assembly GCA_034641835.2 of Pinus albicaulis. Taxonomy (NCBI): domain Eukaryota; kingdom Viridiplantae; phylum Streptophyta; class Pinopsida; order Pinales; family Pinaceae; genus Pinus; species Pinus albicaulis. The sequence continues at coordinate 1,856,062,813 of CM076578.1, read as the reverse complement.
GAAGAGATGTGGTGGCTACAGGCCTCTGAACTGAGTTGCAATGAGGCTCGAGGGCCTATTTATCATTTAGAAACAATGGGAAATCCTAAACAGCCAAAACCCTAACCCTAGGAGATGAAGCGCCAAAACTATGGGCCCCGTTTGGGTAAATTGGTGTTTCAACTTCCTAGGGGCGTAACTTTGGCATACGATCTCCGTTTGACGCGTACCATACCTCGTTAGAAAGATCTATCCGAGGACTACAAATTTGGAACAAGCAACATCGGTCCATGGACCCATGTTGCTCTCCGTTTTCCCAAAAAACGTCGTTTAGGGCCTCAAAACGGCTCCGGAAGTTTAGGACCCGAAAAACTGCTAAAAATAGTAAACTGTGTCGAAACTGAAAAACTGAAATAGACAATGGTGGAGCCCCAAGTGGAATAGGTGGGTGATCACCAATATCCACCTGGATCAACGTTTGAAGAGGAGAAACCTTTTTTATACTTGGCTCAATTGGATGAAAATCGGAGAAACGCTGCAATAGAAAATGAGGCTCACGTCAAAAGAGTTAAAGCTCAGTATGATAGAAGTGTTATCCCTCGAAATTTTTCAAAAGGAGACCTAGTTTTAGTTTATGATCAAGCCAACGATAAGCTAGGAGCTAGAAAATTCGTGCCCATGTGGCATGGTCCTTTCATTGTTAAGCGAAAGCTAGAAAAAGGGGCCTATGAGCTGATAGATTTTGATGGTATCCCTTTAGATAAACCCAGAAATGGGCTATATCTGAAGCGATATTATGCTTAAACTTGGTATGGAGATATTTTTAGGTTAGATTTCTTTACTGCTGGTGTGTCTTAGATTAGAAAGGTGTGCCTAGTTTAGAAGTGTGTTTTATCACTATTCCTTCTTATCTGAGTTTTACTCTTGATATTGCAGATGTCGACGTCTCTTCAAACCTACATTGGTTTTGCTGATGGTGCTTGTCGTAGTACACGGAACATTTCTTCCGCAGCTTGGGTTATCTATTCACCCTCTAACGAGTTAGTTTCCATGCATGGGGTAAGCCTTGGTCAAACAACGAATAACATTGCCGAGTATAGTGCAGTGATTGAGTTATTGTCTGAGTCCATATCATTTGGGATTCGGAGTTTGATTGTGAGGTTGGATTCTGAACTTGTTGTATTACAGCTTAACAGAGTTTATGCCATTAGAAATCCAGTGTTGTTACGGTTATTTTTGAGAGTTCGTCTCTTGGAACGTGAATTTGACTACATTGAATATCAACATATTCCAAGACATTTAAATACATTAGCAGATGCAGTTGCTTCTAGTATGATAAATCGACATTTGCAGTAATCAAAACAGTAAAACAAATAACATCCATAACATGTATACAGATAGCCGGTAAAATAGTGATATATCATAGGATAAAAGTGTTTTCAAAAATATACATCGTCTTCGATCATAGGTTGGAAACACCTTATGATCGGCAAAATGATAACACAAAAAGTCAAAAATATGAGTCTACAACACGATCATCCCATCACTGATGGTGATCACGATAAGAAACCACTGCCTGAGCCACCCTGCACAGGAACCTCCTAAAAGGTCCTGGAACACCAATCACGTATCTCTGCAATCTGAGTGGAATGTCATCTATGTTTGTCTCCGGAATGTCTAGAGTCAAACACTCTAGATGATGCTCTAAATCAGTCAAGATTTCTGCTGATTGGCCTGCTGTAGCTGGTGCGGCTGCAACTGGTTGTTTTCTTTCATAGGGTTGGAGATGGGCTGATCGCCGTGGGCACACATCTGTATTTCAACAAACTTTTGTTTATTATTTAACAGGATGATAAAAAATAAAAAAATTAGAAATTAGAATTCGTTGAAAATGATTTTACCCGAGTCATCCCACTGTTCCCCTGCTGGGAGAGTCATCTCCCGGTCGCCGTGGAAATATATCCCGGCATACGGAAAGTCCTCAATAACAAAAAGTTGGTGATCCAACCAACGAAAATATGAAGAAGGAAATCGAACAATCTCAGCGCCCTCAATACCATGACGGGCCATCAGTGTAGACCAACGAAACATCCTAGGTTCTCTAGGTCGACCGTCATCAACAGGGATACTCTGTGGAGCTAGCATAGGAATCCTCTCTAGAGCAAAGGAGACGACGATGGATCCATATCCAAAGTTATTCAGTTTCCCATTTTTTTCTCTAGTTAGTTGGCCTTTTACATTAGCCAACACAGCGTCACACCAGTTGAAAATAGTGCCGCGAAAACAGTCCACAGCAATATGCATCTGAGAACCGGTAGCTACATGCAATGCTGCACTCCCACACAGCCTGGTAATAGTAAATGCAATAACTTTCAGCTCGGGATGGATGATAGTTTTTATATCAATCCGTTTGTCCCTGGGGTCTGCTTCATCATTACAGAATTCTTGCCGAAGACTAGTGATAGTCTGGCCACCTGGCCTAGTCCCAAACAAGGAGAATTGTTCGCCCTTTTTGGAAAAACCAGTCAGAAAATAAATGTCCTCCAGCTCGATTTCGAGTCGGTGGCCGCCAATAATGAAACACTGGTCCTGCACGTTCCACCTGTTTACCAGCCATGTCAGGAGCTCTACCTGTGCTCTCATGCCTTGGATGGCCCAGAATTTATATATATCGCATGCTCTTAATGCCTGCATTGTGGGAAAATGGAGCATTGCGGCGTCATCCACGTCCTCGTGTTCACGTTCTCTCCAAATAAACATCTTGTTAATCCTACAATGCATAAAAATATAGATTAGACCAATCTAATTTAAAAAAAATTGGGCGGCAAAAGAGAAATTTGAGTTTAAATTTAAAACGCACGGGGACCACACTTAACCTTTGTAAACAGTGCCTAGGAATGCACGCATTCTTTAAGGAAAGTGCGGACCCACGACTTTTTTCCTTGTAGGAAAAAGTCGGGGTCCGCAGGTACCATGTGTGTCACCTGCGGACCCCCGCGGGCGATTTTTGAACCATATTTTTCCTTAAAAATGAAATTTAAAGCCTAAAAACGAATTGTAAATGGATGAAATGCAATATTAAGAGGTCGTGGATTCCCTGGGACTGACGGTTCTCGATTTCGACAGACGGATTTTCCAGAATCTTCACAGGAACTTTTTTACCCAAAAGCTTCTACTTTTCACTCTGAACTTGAACGGTAAAAATGAAGTTGAAAAAGTCCTTTTTATAAGTTTTTTCGAATAGATGAATTTTTAATTTATTTATTTTTCACTTTAAAAAGGGTATTTTTGAAGCATTTTTACTCATTTTAAACAGGTATGTGTAACGTTTCAAGTTTTTGTGTAGAAATTGGATTTTTCAGGAGAATTGATCATTTTTCAACAAAGAGCATACTTTTATCACTTTTTCGGACTCTTTAAAAATTTTACGAAAAATCGAAACATTGGAGTCCTCTTTTAAGCCCTTTTCAGACTCTCTAAACATGAAAATATCACCGAGTACTTGATTGTTCGAACTCGTTAAAGTAAATGAATAATCGTCCCTTCAGTATAAGTTTACCCCTTTTACGGACTGAAATGGACTATTTACGAAAAAGGTATATGTTGACTAATTACGGTCAATAGAGTTCTCTCCCACATTATTTTATCCTTTTTCGGGCTCGAGAGACTAAATTTACGAAAAAGTACACCCATGGAGTTTTCTTAAGTTTTTCTTCTGACTCCCTAAAACTGAAAAACACCGAGTTTCTCCTATACTGGACTCGTTAAAATTTAACAGTAAAGGACCTATTTAATTTTCAACAGGAACGAACCACTCCTTCTTAGGGTTCGAATCTTAAACTAAGTTGGACTCATCCGAAGGATGAGCTTATAAACAAGCAAATGTTATCCTCCTCAAGCTTGTCAAAAATAAAGAGGTACTTGCCAAAAATGGTGGGGGAAAAGAGAGGAAAATGGGTGTATTTGTCGTATTTTGATTCTTCGAAAATTCAGTCAACCACTCTTGAACACGACACTTTCATTCACCTAGGTTGGGAAATCCTTTGCCTAATAGTTAATCGAACCTCATTTGAAAGTCTTCATCCGGTTTCTGGGTATTAGCTTTGGGTCAATTGTTACCAAACCATCTGCAGTGTCGTTATGTGTTCAAGAGGACAGTTTAAATAAACCATTCATCTGCAAAATATCTGTCATCCATTTTGACCATCCCTGAGTCAGTCCTTGCTAATATATTTTCAAAACTTGATCTATGATTTCGTGTTGTGGGCTTGCCTACGACGGATCGCTTTCTATCGACGACAACTCATTATCTGGGAAGTTGATCTAGAAATCGTCAGTACCTTGAAATCTGCATGCCTTAATGGCAGGTTTCTCGCTTTCGACGACGGGTTACATCATCGACCTTTGATCGAATGATTCCGTGAAATGTTCGACTTCAGCTCATTCATTCACATTTCATGGATTGTACTAGGTACTTTGAGAGCCATTGACATTACTGGTGGTTACTCTCACACTTGTTAACAGTTTACATCATTGACTGGTAATCAAGTGGTTTCTACCATGTTCGACTTCGACATATTCATTCGCATGGATAGAATCGTACTAGTTCGAGATGCGGAAATCAAGACCCTGGATCTAGTTTCTACCATCCAGGCTATGAGGAATTTTGTTATCATTTATACAGTAGACTATTTATAAACAGATGGCTACGTCCATACTGTGTCTGCATATGTCTATACTGTGATGTACTCAAAATCATTCCTATATCAGAGCAGTTGAATCAGTTTTAGTTAGTTTAATCTAAGTATGGGAATGCCTACCTCAGTGATGATACATATACATATATATTTTGCATTGAATGTTTTTACAGGTGCTGACTTGGGTGTCCACAGGATGATCCTTGAAATGATAAAGTACTGAACTCTTCATATATGACAGACTCCAGCATCATCTATTCCAGACTTTGCACTTTAGGGGGCAATCTGTTACATTGAAAATTGTCATCCTGACATTCTGCCATGTGTATGATCTCATTATTACTCATACTTCTCCCTTTTTCAAGTCTAACATATCAGTTCCTCATGTCAAGCCTTCAAAATCAGAAAAAGTTCCTAAAAGTCTCCTAAACTTTTGTATCGCACTTTCTGGCTATCTTGCCTACGGTCCCGCACCCAATGTTCAGCTTTCCTACGTTCCTGAACGCACTTTATCTTTGTTATAGGTGCGGACCCCTGTAAGATTAAAAAGGCGCAAGTAAAATCCCAAAAATCTCAATTAAAGTAAATTCTGGAAGCTTCTAGAATGGATTTTGCGGTGGCAGAACCGCTCTTGTAAGGTGCATGAATCCCTTACCTTATGGAGCTAACCCCTTGATGTGAGGAGCTTATCCCTTTGAAGGAGGATTCTATCCCTTCATGCTTGGAACATAAAACCTCCTCTTGTCCACTATAAAAAGAGGCATTGGGTAGCCTCAAAGGGAGTTCAAGCTTTTAGAATATTTGAAGTTAAGTGCTGTTGAGATTTAGACTCAGTTAACTAAGACTTTTTGAGAAGAGATTACATACCTCTACTTGTCTTGGTTGGAGGAGTGCAGAACTTGTCAAAGTAAAGGAGACTCCTGCTTTGGACCCCGGAAAGTCCTGTGCAACATCAAGGCTCAGGTTGTAAGGATTCTCTACTTTTGAAATTAATACAAATATACTCATTTTTCTCAATAAGCTTTCAATCAATGGTTTATTTCATGGACTCCTTGATCACTATGATAAGAATGGTTTATAGTAATTTCTATACAGGTGCTATGTAATATTTTGCTTGTTAGTGACTGCAGGTTTACGAGGAAAACTCCTTCAAGGGCGCGAGGGACAACAACGACTTCAAACAAGCACTGGACAAATGGTAAGTCTTTTACACCTCTATAGAGCTTTTTGTAAACCTTACATGCTTAGAGAAAGATTAGTATGTTTGGCTGTTTGTTGCTAGATACTTTTAGTACTAGGGAGATCGGTCTTGTCCGCAAAACGGATTAGTCCACACAACACCAACACACTTTACCATTTTTGAATCAAATTAATAAAGGTCTCTATATGGCTTAGTGATTTGTAAATTTAACTCTTTCATCACAGATAATGACATAAGATTATGTGATGCACTAGAATCTAGCATACAATTATGAAAAATGAAATAATGAAGTAACACCGATATATAAAATGGAGGAATAGAAGAATATACCTCTTCAACATGTGGACCAAAAGTGACCACTAGATTTTCTTCTTGCAAAATCACAGTATCACCAATATCATCAGACTAAGAAAGGTTAATAAATTCTGCAATTTCCTTCTTGTAACTAGGTGTCTTAGCTAATTCAAGCAAAGGTACTTGAATTTTTATCTTCTCTAATTCTTTAGAATCTAATAGCTTGATTATGTTTAATAATATTTTCAGGTTCTTCTTGATTCTTGCTAGAATTTGTATTTTCTCAAGTACAATAACAATCTTCTCCAAAATATTTGAATCAATTGACTTATTCTGGGAAGCCTCAACTTGTTTTCATTTTTACTCACTGTATTCATAGGTTGTTTCCCCTTGTCTAATTGTTTTACTGAGTTCTTCGATTGTGGAGTCGCCATTGGAGAAGGAACTGACTCTAGTTCTTTTTCCTCAACATCCTGAGTTCTCAATCTCTTTTTTGATATTACGTCATACTTATTATGCAACTCTTCTTGCATAAAATCAGTGAATTGTTTACAATATTCATCCATCTCTTCCTAATCAAATGATACACCAACTTTTGTGGATTCTTCTTCACATTTATCTTCTTCCTCATTATCATCATCTTCCATATAAACATCAGATATTTTAACTTCAACCTCTTTCTGATCATCCTCAGCAGACTGTGAAGGTGATGCTTCTATATATAAGGGTGCTTGAACTTGATCCTGGTCTCTTCTTTCCCTCTGCAAAATCTACAAGGGTTGCTTTCTGAACTGTGGATTAAAAACAACTTTGTTTTGTTGTGCAGGTTTCTTATTATCCAATTCCATCTTCACTAATCTATTTGACAAGTTCTTGATGACCTTAGTCATGTCATCAATCCTGTGATCCTGAGATGAATCTTCTTTAGCCTTACCTTTATCTTTAACTGTTTGGTTTTCCTATGCTTTTCCAGCAGCATTCTTGTTTCCTTCAATCTCTAAAGAATATGTTTGGATTTGTTCAATATTATTAGACCTTCTCTCTCTCAAAGTGAAACTAAAATCTGATACAAATGCTCTAGCAAAAACAACTCTTGCTCCAATAGGTGGGGGTTTCATTTCTGCGGACAAACTATTATACAGTTTTTTAAATATTTTAATGAAATCATTCATGCTTTCATTAGACTTTTTCTTAATAGCATTAAACTTTGTCAATGAATAACCATGATCTCTCTTTTCACCCCATCTTTGGATGAATTTTCTTTCTAATTCATCCCAATAATTAATTGAGCCATTTGGTAATATGTTAAACCATTTTCTTGCCTCTCCATTCAGTGGCTATACAAAAAGTCTCATTACTACATCAAGATGTTCAACATTTAAATTTTCAGAAAAATTGCAAAGCAAAGGCAAGTGTTGTTCTGCAGTTATTTCATCTTCACTAGTAAATCTAGAAAGAAATTTAAGGTATTCTTGAGGCACTGCATTCATTGGTTTTGGGAGATTTAATGGTGCATATCTATTCATCAAGAAAGTAGGAACAGGGGCTACCATGTTTATGCCTTGATTTACTGCTCCTTGAGTAAGTGGGGTTTGTATACCAGTTGTAGATGTGGATGGATGAGGTGAAACAACTAATATGGGAAAAGGTTGATGAACAATAGTAGAAGAACTGGAAATTGTATTAGGCTGATTTTTTATAAAGGTAAATGAAACAGACTCAAAAGATTGTTCTTCTAACTTTGGTTCCTAGAAATGAATATGTGGGGACAAGGATTCTTCTTCCAAGAAAATGAGTTTCCGAGAAATATCCTTGGATGAAAGGGTATGGGAACTGCTACCTGGTGTAGGTAATGTAGGATTAGGTGTAGAAAGCGTTCTTGATTTCTGGCCTTTTTTAGAAACCAGCTTTTCAGGATCTGAAAGAATGGGAGCTTTCTGCTGAGAGGTATCTGACCTCATATGTGGCCTTTTATATGCCAAAATTTATGAAATAAAAACACATCCTAATGTTTCCTCCTCTCTGAACAACCAGAGGAAATATGAACAAAACCTAGGGAAAGAACTTTGCTTCTTTGTCCCCAGCAACGGCGCCAAAAAATGTTCTACCTTAAGAGATAATCCCTTAGCTATGATAAGGAATCTGTGCTTAAGACATTTATATAATCATGTCACAGAAATATTGGTCTTTGTTTAATCACCTTCAAATATTTATCATTAAACCCTCAAAGATCAAATATAATGAATGTCCCACAATGCTATTATCTGCTGATATAGAATGGAATGATCAGAATAACATGCAAGAAAGAAGCCCAAACTGATATGTTGTTGTACAGAATATATCACTTCAAACTCCAGAAGAATTATAAGAAAAGAAACGGTTAAAATGAAGGAGCACCTATTAAGGATTTTAACTCTTATTCACACAAGTAAAAAGAGACCTGTAGCTTCATTACTTCATTCTATTCAAAGATGGAAAGTACACAATGTAAACTAGAAGACACTTCAACATCAAAAAATTCTAGAAAATTGCTTTTCATTCATTAATAATTTGAAATCTGAGTACAAAAATTGCAGTCTGAAGGTCCAAAAATTGGAACCTTTTTCTTTCTTGTCCATCCCATTAAATACAATGGAAAGCAGTTTGTAACTGTTGTAACTGATCCTAACTACTTCAACTACTTAGGACTTCTTCAACTATCTATTACATGTCCTCAAAATGTCTTATTACAATTACATTCTCTTTTAAAGAGGAAAATAACATGAAATTAAAATCCTAATCTATATGCTGAATGTGAATTGATGACGATGTTGTTGAATTTCCTTGACTAGCTGGTTTATCCTTCTTTGAAGTCAAGGGGTCCTTTGGTAAATCTGTCATCCAGGCTCTGCATTTCTTCCATATCTCAATGTTTGTCTTGGGTGAATGAACCACCTTGTGATACTCCAATCTGAAACAGTAATTCTATTGAAAGATGGCTTCTCTGCAAACAAAATTTTCACTAACCACAAATCTGAAAGTAGTAATTTTGTTGAAATATGGCTTCTCTGCAATCAAATTTTTCACTAACCACAACAGCTGAAAATGTCTTTGAAGGAAATTGATCATTGTTGCTCCTTTAAGGATCTGTGTCTTTTCATGAGAACTGTCTACCTTACATTTTCCAACACTAGTAAGGGTTCATAAGAATTCCATGATAAAAAACCACCTCCAAGACCCCAGATGCATGAATTCTTCTACATTTTGATAAAAAAATAAGTAAACAGTAAGTGAGGGAAACCTGAATGAACCCGTTAATGATAAGCTCATTGATCTATCCTGATGATGAACCACAGAGGATTGGTTCGAAACGTCGATTACATATAAAATGGATGCGATTAATTCGGAAGATTCTACAAACAAGTGAGGGAAACCTGAATGAACCCGTTAATGATAAGCTCATGAGCTGAGAGTTAAAAAATTCTTGCCAATAAGATGGAATATCCAGCACCACTCTTGTCTTCATCATCATGGCAAACATTCCCAAAACTAACTTGTCCAATGTACTATCATCATCCTTTCCAAAAATCTTTGCAATGCAGCTCAACACTGGTTTGACTTCAATATAAAAAATCTCCATAGGGAAATCTTTGCTGTCAGGTACAAACTGCTGTATATTTGGCTTCACAAAATGAATGAACTGATTAAACTCCTAACCTGCAATACTGTCATAATGTGTTATCAAGGAATCATCAGAGAATTGGACATATGACTCCGACTCAGGGTAACATAGAGCTTGGCGAATTAATTGGGCTAACAGTTGCAGAACATTTTCCCATTGATAATTCATTAGGAATAATTTCCCAGGGTACATAACAAACACTAGCCAATAGATAAATTCGGGAAAAAGATGAGTTTTCGGGATACATGCAGACAACACACCAACTTTTTCCATGGCAGTGTAAATTGGAGAAGTCGTATCGTTTAGGAGGACTTGCAAATAAAAAGAAAGGTGGTCAAGGGAACAATTTGTGTCTTGTATATCCCTCTCAGTGTCCATGAGAGGGATGTGACTGGAATAACTTGACAAGGATGAGCGTTTAGCCATAATTCAACTTTAGGATAGCAGACAATTGACAGGGTGACGAATAATTGACAGGGTAATAGAAAAATGAAAAATACGCAGCATAAACAAACTTCAAATGCCAACTAATCAATAATAACTTCAGAAAGAATGATAATCCTCCTTAAATAGGTGGCGTGGGCTTTGAAATTAAATGTTGATAAGACACGCCAAAAGACCGTTAAGAAATCCTGACATGGAATACAATTGTCACCAACTTGGCGGCATACGTCACTGTGGGAGGCCTCAAGGTACGGAGAACTCATTTGGATTATTCCCCCGCAGTGAATCTCAGTCGTTCATCTAGATTACCCTCGCAGTCAACAGGGTAAACTGCAGAGGCACCCTCCGTGTTAACCCCTGCGCTGAAAATGCTCGCGGGTTGAGCCTTTTACTCACCATTCAATAAATCATCAAATCCCACTCCATAAAATGCACGATATTTAATCTTTGAAATGGGACCCACTTCCATAAAGACTTTAAAGTATTTAAACTTTAAACTTTATTATAATGAACAGATATATTTTTATGATAAAGTATATGAAACTTTACTACTTTAACATATTTTTTGGTAGTTTTCTATTTTTTTTGAATTTTTGAAAATTAAAATAAAGGATATAAAAGATATTGCAAATGAGCCACAACAACATGTAAAATAATTTTGGATTACCATCAGAAAATTTGAGTAGATTTACTTAAGTTAGCTCCTGGGTATGCCCGAGTTCATATCAACTCCTATATGCTCCTGCTTCATAAACTCATCATAAATATGAAGTTTGAACTTGGTTTCCATGAACCATTCTTCTCTCGACCTCAGAACTTATGTTTCTTGTGTAATGGTCTCAGGAGATACTGTGAAACTTAGGATGCCCACCTTTGAAGCTGTGCAAACAAAGTTGACAGCAAAATCCTTGGACACTTGTGCATGGTAGCCCTGCAGTTTTTGACAAAATTTCATACAACCAACATTTGTGAAGGTTTGTGCAAAACTTGGATCCTCCATAACCAGTTTCAAGTCAATAGGCTCTTATATGACTATATAGCCCAATTTGTTACTCTTCTTATGTGAAGCCATGCCCTCCAATACAACACTGCCCTGCTTCAATTCTTGGCACTTGCAAAAACTATATAATACAACAAGATTCTTGTTTGGGAGAGATGGGAGCTAACCTATGAAAACAGCTAAAAAAGATATAGAAGTGAAAAGTGTTGGCATAGGATCAAGTAGCTTACAAGGATTGAAAAGTAAGTGATGTTGCTCGAATGAATGAAGGCTAAATTAGGAAAGAAAGGTAGGAGGAAAAACAGAATGATGGAAGTGTGATGATTACCAAGCAAGAAATACATCAAATTATGACTCATAATAGATATGTACATGATGAAAACTGACCTCTAACCTCTAAAAATATGGCATCATACCGATCCCTTTACCGTTAGCATAAAAACCCGATTTCGTAGCAATTTTAGTTAGTGGGATGATAGATTCGCTACGGAACTGTCAGGTGAGTCCATAGTGAAAACAAGATGTTTTCACAGGAAATGCCATGGACTAAGAAAAAAATGCCAAGGTCAAGAAGTGACTTAACTAACCCATGCATTCATATTTTTGAATTTTACCTTTGACAAGTCCTTAGTTACATGACCAAATACCACTTAAACCCTTTAAGACTATATACAAAACATGAAATTTAATCAGTTTCATGACTCTATTTGACCATAACAACTTAACCTAACTCAAAAAGGTAGTCTTAACCAACCTAATTGTTATTAAGGATAACAATGGCTCCACTGGGAATGTTGCGCCCCTGTGGCGCAGCAAAGAACTAGTAGCTCCAGTGCCTTATCTTGAAAAAAACTAAAAATTATGAATTTGATGAAATCATCTTCAAGATCTAATGGCCTTCTCCTTGGGCTAAAACTTGATGATAAAATCACCTTTATTTGAAAATAACATAACAGAGAATGAAATATGAACAATGATGTGTATTTAAGCAAGATGAATTAAGAAGAGTAGTGCTTTAGAAACATGCCATTGACAGGTCCTCCTCCACACAACTTCCCATTGATTTCTTGGAGTAATAATGTGTTGTTCCCCTGATATGCTACTATCACAAAAGGTCCCTTCCAAATATTCTCAAACTTTCCATGCTTCCCTTTCTATTCAATTTTGGATTCCCATTTCAGAACCACATCTTGAACCTTGAATTTTTCCTCTTTTGTCTTCATGGAAAAGGTCTTTTTGACTCTATTTTGTGACTGTTGATTATTAGTATACACTTCATCTCTTTTTTCCTCGAGAGGAATGAGCCGATTTAATCTCCTTTGGATGGTATTAGGCTCTTCTTCCAACCCCTGCAACAACTTCATTACTAGAACTCCAAGAGAAGTTGGGAAAATTTCTTCAGTTCGATATACCGGCTTATAAGGATATCATATAGACCTCTTAGTACAAACTCTGTCAGCCCACAAAGAAAATTTCAACCATAAATTCCATGACCTTTTTTTTCTTGGAAAACCTTCTTAATGATATTGACTATGATTTTCTTTGATGATTCAGCTAAGCCATTACCTTACGGGTAATATGCTATGGAATGACAAAGATTGATATGATATAGATGAAAAAAACTAATCAATTTTTTACACTAGAATGCTTGACCATTGTTAGTAATAATCTTCATGCGACAACCAAACCTTGACAAAATATTTTTTTCCAGAAATTGAATGATGAACGAGTCTATATCTTACCTTGTATGGATCGCTTCAATCCACTTGGTGAAGTAATCAACAGCTGTCAAACTGTACTGATGTTGGCCTAATTATGCAAGGTGTATTTTTCTAATGAAATCTAATCCCCGTTGCTGGAAAGGACCTTCAACATATATTGCTTTCAGAGGTAAAGGAATCGGCTTCTTTTTCCCATAAAAAATTTGGCAATCATGACAGGCAACAATATTTTTGTAGATGTCTTTGAACATAGAAGGCCAATAATATCCTTCTCTGAGTATATTATTTGTTGTAGCCTTCCAATAATGGTGTCCTCCACAATCCCCCTTACGAAATTCATCAATTACCTTCTCAGCCTCTTCTTCTAACAAGCAGTTTAAAGGAATCCCACTAGTATCCCTCCAATATAAATTCATGTTCAAAATACAATACCTTAAAGACTTCAGCTTTACAAACCTGGATTTTGGTTTGGTTAATTGAGGAGGATATTTTTCATTATGTAAGAAAAAATTACATCCCTATACCACTCAGACATAGTTAATTTTTCTGCTATAGGTATCAATCCCTCTTCTTCAACCACTTCTAAAAATTCTACAATGAAAATCATATCTAGGCAATGAAAATTTGATTGTGCCATTATTTTTTCCAAACCTTAACCCTTTAGCAACTTGGCAGGCTTAATCTCTATAACATATTCCAACAAAGTGGAAATACACTTACCTCTTTTGACATCATGATCAACTTGAGTCAGTATGTCTTTCACAACAATATTAGGCATAAAAGCTGCAATGTGAGAATGTAGAATATAAATTCTGAAATCTTTAAGCACATTCACTAAATCATGTGATTTTTTCTCCATGATATTGTACTTTATTTCAGATTTTTCAAGTGTTCTACTGAAGAAATAAATAGGCTTCTCATTACCTAGTTGTCCTTTCTACAATAACACTCCAGCAATTGTATGTTTAGAGGCGAAAGTAAAAACCACAAAATCCTTAGAAAAATCAGGACTTGTGAGCACCAGGGCTTGGGTAAGGGCCTTATTGATCTCTTCAAAAGATTAATTTTCCTCTTTTGTCCATTTAATATCATAATCCTTTCTAAGAATGTTAGTAATATGCTTGACAATTTTTGCAAAATTAGGAATAAATCTCCTAACAAAATTGACCTTAACTAGAAAGGATTGAATTTATTTTTTGTTTCTAGGCAAGTATATATTTTGTATGGAAGTGACCCTACTTGGACAAATCCTTCTTCCTTCTTTTGATATAATGTGTCCCAATAACTTTTCAGTAGTCAAATCAAAAACACTTTTATTTGGGATTGAGAGAAATACCAAACTTTCTGCTTTTTTGAATAATTCTCTCCAAGTGCTTGAGGTGCTCTTCCTCCCTCTTTGAAAACACAATGATATCATCCAAGTAAAACACCACTAACCTATCCTTCTCTTCAGCAAATTCAAATTCCATCACTCTTTGGAAAGTCTCCCCTGTATTCATGAGACCGAAAGACATTTTGGCATACATAAATTTCCCCCATGGCGTAGTGAAGGAAGCTTTCTCTTGGTCATCGGAATGCACTAATATCTAATTATAACCTGAGAAACCATGAAGCATAGACATCCTTTGAGATCCAACAATATTTTACAGAATTTGATCCATCTTTGGAAGATGATAATTGTCTTTAAGAGATGCTTTATTCAAATTTATGAAATCAGTGCATATCCTAATCTCGCCATTCTTCTTCCTCACAGGTACCAAATTATCAATCCACTTAGAAAACCTCAAAATAACAACAATTTTTGCATCAAACAACTTCTTAATTTATTTTTCAATTAGTAGCATGAGAAAATGATTGATTCTCCTTAATTTCTTTTTAAAAGGATTTTCATTTTCTTTGATTGGTACGGTATGTTGAATAATGTTGGGATCATACCTTTTTAAGTCTACATAACTCCATGCAAAAACATAAATGAACCTTTTCATCATATCCATGTACCTTTGTCTCACCTATGAAGAAAGAAATTTGGACAACTTGATCATTTTGGGAGTTTCTGTGGTGTCAAGGTTACAAGTTTCAACCTCTTCATTGTCAACCTTAATCTTTGGATACTTAAACACATCATTCTAATAAAAAAAATTCTCAATGGGGAATTAAACCTTTGGGAATGAAATTATTCTTCAGCTTGTTAGCCCCCCATAAATTTCTTGACAAGCAAGCAGGGGGCTAAGTTGTTTATTGAGCCTTCAAGGAATGCATTTCCCCCTAAAAACACATCATCCTTGAAGCCTCTTCATGCTTCATGCCCGTTGATTATTCTCCTCTAATGTTCCCAGGTTAATAAACCTCATTGATGATGAAAAATTAAGCTCCTGAAGGTTTTCTTTTTCCCCTTGTACCTCGCAGGATTTTCCATTTCATCCCTTTCCTCAAAGTTTTCTACGCCTCCTTTCCACCCCAAAATCCCTCCCTCAATCCTTCTAAACCCTCCCAAAATATCTTTCAAACCATACCCACACTCTTGTTTGGTCTCAAAAACCCCTCATTCCCTTTACCGTTACCCTTTCTGGCCTCGAATTGTATTGATAAAGGTTAAAAACCCACATGCTGACATATATGGGTCTTAGCCCACTTCAGGCCAGCCCCCTTAACGTCTCCCCCCACATGACCCGGTGCCGAGACTAGACGCCAAGGCGAAAGGGTGCTTATTGAAAATGTATATTGGGAGTGGTTAACACCGTCGATCTGTACAGATCAGACGGTCATCACAGCCCCACAGCGTCCGCCATTCTACCCGTTTGCCGCCCCGATCGCAGATCCGCTGTCCATTTAACCGTTGATCTAACGTCTCACAGTACACCCGTCCCGGTGGTCCCCGTCCGCGCTCTATTTAGAACCACCGGTTTCCATCGCACCACTTTTGAAGGGCAGATGGTTTTCCCCATTTCGGAGCGATTCCACTCATCAAACGACACATGGCAGCGGCACTGTTTGAAAATCGCCCGCCCATCGTGCGTTATTGTTCGACAAAAGACACGGAGCGATATGCATATCAGCCGTCCGATCTGGGGCTTCCCATCCAACGGTGATCGCTCCATGAAGTTGCGCGGAGGATAACCCAAGGCATCCATACCCCTGGCCCACTGTCCATCACCATCCAACGTGTTTTCCACCGTCGATCTCCACCAGAAATCGGACGGCCCAGATTAAATGCACGCCCGCCCATTGACCCTGTACCGCCACATCATTTTTCCATGTGTGTTCATCGTTTCTCGTCTTTCCCCTATATAATTTCATTCCAAGGTCAAAGTTTTAATGTTTTTCATTGGAATTGCTATTTCGATGTCGCCCAGTGCATTTCTCACTGCTACACGTTTTTTCTCCATAGTATCTTTTGCATGCATCGTCGCCCACCATGTCACATCGCCATTTCCGCAGTCATCCACACCACCCTCCCCTTGCATGGTTTTCTTAATTTGTTTTCATGTTTTGCAGGGTTACAGGAAGGTGGGAAACCGCCATGATTCACATGCGCTATTGTAAAGGAACAGTGCATGGAAGGAGCTGAATTTAGAGCCTGATTTTACGGAAAAATGTCTGGAAAGGTGTCTGCATCGTAAATTTCATCAATGGACAGAGTCTAAACTCCGCGAAACCTCTCCGGCGCCATTAAAGCACAGATTTCAGCGACATAGACAGGAAATGGAGCAGTAGAGAGTTTAAGGCACGAAATGAAGATCTTTGAGCCTTAACTCAGTGGTTTAGAGGCAAAGTACCAGATTGAAGACATCATGGATCATACAGAGGGTACAGAGCACATAAATCAATGTATATCAGGTTTTCTACATCAGCAGAATATTTTTCTCCATGAAAAGACATGGTACACATTATTGTTTCAGTCTACATTGTGTCCAAGTAAATATTTCCACCCTGACGGAACCGTCCTATGCTACCAAAGAATTTGATTCACAGTATGGCAGACCCTAGCATCATTTATTTACCTTTTTGTTTGTTCACCAGAAGTACTACAGAATGTTGTAGCAGAGTACATCAGAGACATGCCTCGAGTAAATGGAAGCCTGAAGAAGACCACTCTTTCACCCAAAGAGTGCCATGGATAAATGCGCAGGATTTAAAACGGAATGGGTTTCGGCCCTCTTTCTTTCTGAGTTTGAATGCTTCATTTAGTTTTTCACCTACCTCCTCTGCTCTCTATAGCTATAAAATTCTTGAAGAACTCATTGTAAAGGTGGTTGATCAGTTATCAGAGAATTGCAAGCTGTTTCATTTGAGACATAGTCTCTGTGTAAAGTTGTAAGATAGGCTGAGGAAGATGTTTTCTAACTGAGTATCCAGCTATTGGCAATGTTGTACTTGACTAGTGTTTCTTTTTAATATGACAAGCACATTTCTTTGGATCCTAATCTAAAGAAGTGGTAACGTTTTTCTATCTCTGTATTTGTGTTTAACTTACTTTCTGTTTCATTTCATTTCTACTGGCTTGCATCAGAAATATGGCATAGGATTTACCCTTGTTAGGTACCCTATGTTTCTACTCTCCTTGCCTTTGATGTTTTCTACTAAATGTGTTATCTAAGAGTTGATTTCAGTTGATTTAACTAGTGTAGTGGATGTTATTGCCTGCTAGCTGATGTATGAATTAAATGAATCTGTTCTTAGATGTTCTTGTTAGGATTTAGCTGGAAGATTTTGGAACACTGGGGATTAGAGTTAGCCCTGTCCACTAGGATCCTTGTGCAACTAGCTAGCCTTTCTAAGATCCCTCAAGCTGGAGGCCAAAGCATTGAGAGTTCAAAGTCTCTCTCTGATCTTAGGTCTTTAAATTTTTGTTCTAAACCTTTATTTTCTCCTCCTCCCTTACCATTCCATACCACACTATCATCTTTAAGACCCAATTTTTTGGATGACTAGCCCAATTGAAAGCCTGCATATTGATTAGCAAGAAAATCCTTTCCTGACTCCATTGCCCAATGGTCTTGAACGCTCCCTAGAATACTTCACCTCTGCCTAAATCCTCTTTTCTCATCCTTGTCTTACATTGAACCTTTCTTTCCTGATAACCACCAACCAAACAAACAATCAAAAAAAACAACCATGTACCTATAACTAGCCTAACATCTTAAACTTTGAGCTTCAAAGACATAGAACCTTTGCTTATTTAGAGAGATCCCTCTCTGGACCCAGGAGGGCTAGATCCTGAGGTCCGAAAGTGGTTTGATGTTGTCTCATCTTTTGGTCTTGCCAAACTGGCCAAAACATGGGAACCCCAACACAGCTAAAGGACCTCTGGATTGTCTTTAGTTTCAGCAAACATTATCTGCTGATCTACTTGAATGTTTTCAAATTCCTCTTTCAGCTCAAGGAAATTTTTGACCTGCTGATCACTATCAAACACTTGCGAAATGATAATATTATCAGGAATAGCTAGTCTATTCATGACCTTAACTTCATAACTCTTTCTAGAATGAGTAGGAATGATAAACAAGCTAGTCTAAATAGCTAAATAATCAGCTATAGAATTCTGGTTTCAAGCTTTGATGGTGAAACTATGCTCTTTGAAATTTTCAAGAAAATGAAGGATAAAATTTCTATAAGTTCTCATTTTGACATCCTTAGTTTGATAAGACCCTTCTACTTGCTTGATCACTAATTCATAATCACCACAACTTGATATTTTCTTTGCGACTAACACTTTCAAAGCTTCTAGACCCAAAAACAAAGCCTCATATTCGACCATGTTATTTGTACAATCAAAGTTCAATTTGTAAGAGTAAAACTTAATCTCATTTCCAGGGCTGGTAATCCACATGCCTACACCATATCCTTCTCTTCCAGCAGCACCATCAAAGTGAAAATTCCACCAACCTTCTTCATTTTCCTCCTTGACTTTTTGATTTTATGCTTGTTGATTTTTTTTCAATTTTCTGATTTTCTGCCTCATTAGTGGCCTCATTGAACAAAATGGAAGATCCCAATGCAGTCTCTACTGCATAAATTGGAAAATTTTGTGGTTTATCCTTGCTACTAACCATATATTCCATCCTAGACTCTATGTACATCCTCCTCTGCTCACCAAAGACTGGAATAGTGGCATAAGTCATGTCCATATGCATAGTTCCTTTAATTTTAGCAGCCCATGATCTTGATAGAAGCATGTAAAATTTTGGAGGAATGTGAGCTACAACTATAACCATGAACATTGTCTTAGAACGCAATTGAGCTAAACCACCAACCACATATTTAATGATACCAATGCACTGAACTCTTTTGGAATAAAAGGAAAACAAGTCTTTGTAAGGTCTAGTTATGTCTAAACCCATTCTTTCCATGATCACCTTATGCATTAAGTTGTGGGAGGCCCCTGAATCTAACATGGCATTATGTAAGGTCATGTCATGTATGTTCAGACTCACATATAAAGGTGGAACTTCTTATTTTTTCTCATCTTCCACTCTTGGTCCTAGGAAAATGGTGGGATGGTCTTCTTGCAGATTTAGAATGTCTAAAGGTCCAGGTTGAGTGTTAAGAATATTGACAATTTGACTCCTATACTCAGTGACCTTAATGATCTCACCAAAAGGGACAACAATTTTGATCTTAGAAATCTCATTTTCTATATTAATAGCATATGGTGTTTTTTCAATCTCTTTACCATGGGGTGGTGTATCTTTCTTTTGTTCAACTGGATTAGGAGCATATTTCTTTGGTTGGCCTTTATTGACTGTAATAGAAAAATTTATATTCCTCAAGTTATATTGTTTTTTCATCTCAAAGATAGCATGCCGATAGCCTTTCAAGTAATCAAATTGATTTTCATCTTCACCTATGCCATGAATAGACTCATCATGTTCTTATTTGATTAGAAACATTCTCGACACATCTTCATCCAAACAGTGAATGATGTCTTCTTGAAATTCAGGTTGTGTTTCTTCCTCTTCCATTAGATTTTGTTGAAAAGGAGGCCTACATGTTGATCTGACTGATTTCTATTGTCTCTTGGTCTCTGCTAGTTTTTAGGCCTCCTAAATTGAGGGATTCTAATCTTTGTTTCTTGTTGTGGAGCAGGTAGAGGATTAGCACCAAGAGAAATCATATCCATAAGCCTCTCCATAGCCTTCATCATGGTATAAAATTTCACATCCAAATTTGAGGAAGGTTTATCTTCTTCTTTTAATCTAGATTTTCCCATTTTAGACCTCTTGGCTGCATCCATATTTACTTCAACCTTAACAACATCATTTTTCATATCAGCCAAGGAAGCAAATTATCTCTCTCTTAATAAAATGGAAAAATCATAGTCAAAAGCTTCAACATAGTGTAATTGAGCAGCTCCTGGAGGAGGCTTAATGTGAGTAGGTATAGAATTGTAAACCTTATTAAATATTTTAGAGAAACCTTGGACTGATTCATCTGTGGATTTTTTCAAACTGTTATATCCAGTTAAGGCTTGAACATGGTTCAATTTATTCCCCCACTTTGTCAAAAATTTGTCTTCTAATTGGTCCAAATTTTGTAAAATCCATGGGGATAAAGCTTTAAACCATTTTCTTACCTCACCTATGAAACTCTGAGCAAAAAGACTCATTTTCACATCATCATCATCCACCTATTCTTGGTCAATGAAATAATTAAACAGGTCAACATGTTGCTTAGCAATAATGTCTTCTTCACTCCCAAATGTTTTATTCTAGTGGAATACCCCTCTAGAAGGTCATGAAGTATGGCAGGTAAGACAAGAGGAGCATATCTTGCTAGACTTGTAGGACGAGGAACTCCAACCATAATGACAGGGACTGCGCTACTTGAAAAAACAGCAGATGGAATTAAATTCTGACTAGGCGAAATACAGTGAATGAGGATGAGATGCTAAAAGATTTTGAGGTGGGAATTTGGAGTCTAGAGATAAAGGAACTCTACACAAGCAAGGGGACACCAGAACTTATTCTTAACAAGAAATCAAAAGTATATAATTATTTTAATTTTCCAAAAGACTCTTTTCCGAGTGATAATTCTGATGTGATGGTCTCCCAAAACCCTTATTTTTCTTCTTTTGACACAAGAGATGATGTATCAATTCCTAGTCTTTGTAGGTATAATATAATTTCAGTCAATTCATTCTCAGACTTAGACCTAAAAAGAACTTCTTCTATCTTTTCATCAAATTGTTTATCTTCAAAACTTTGAACAGCCTCAGAGGGAAAATATGAAACCCTTGAATGAGATGGATCACCTAATTTTGATGAGCTTCCAATATCTCTAAGGATTATTTATCTCAGGTGGGTTAGGATCTAGATTTCTCCTTGTATGAATATTCTTAGAATCCACCTTTAAGATGAGAATCTCAATGGATCCACCAAGGTAGAATGCAGCCTCGAAATGTTTCTAAGCTCTTGCTACCTTCAAGAGTTCAGTATTTTTCTTGAGCACAAATTTTCAAGAAAATTTTGCTTCAGGCTCTCGGAAGACGCACCAAAATTTTATAAGAAAACTGAGGCTGATTGGACTGCTCAACAATCAATTCATTGTAATGGTTTCAAACAACTTATGGTTGGAATTTAGCCCTTCCAACCAGAGAGGGCTCTCTTAAGGAAATTTATGATCTTCAATAAAAATTCTTAGAACAAATATGGCTAACTCTCAAATGTATCTTGGATGGTTTTTTTGCAGGTGAATTATGTATGTTAATGGCTACCATTGGAGATGGAGTCATTGTGAAACTCAATTGCATAAAAAATCTTTCATGGTAGTTGAGGCATGTGTAATCTCATCAAAAATAACCGACAACAAACTAGATGCATAAAGGAAGTTGGAGCATACTTAAGTATGAATTCCAAGTGATTATACATAAAGTAAACTGAACTAACATTGAAAAGGTAGATAAGACAAACACATAAGAGTACATGAAGAATCTCATGCCTGAAAGAAGATTTCTGCAACTGTATTTTACTGAATAGAAGATATTATAATAGTAGTATGAGTCATAACATCGATAAAACCCCTATAACTCTCTAATCTCCCTATTTATAGAATTAAAATCCTTTTACATGTGTTAGCATTTTTTAATTTGCAAGAGATGTGAGAACTAATCACATAGGCCAACATCAAACCAACTTTGGAATCCAGGACCTAGCCTTCCTAGATTCAGAGAGAGCTCTCTCTATAAGATATAGCTTTGTTTAAATAATTTTTAGGCTATTTATGATAGTACTTGGGTTTGTTTTGGATTTTGGAAGATTGATTGTATTCAATTTATTAATCTGTTGGGTAATGGAGTCAAAATATCACTGGGTGGTTGCATCAATATTTCATAGAGTAAACACAGGGTAAGCTAGGAATATTTACTGTATCTCTTGG
The DNA here is from genome assembly GCA_034641835.2 of Pinus albicaulis. Taxonomy (NCBI): domain Eukaryota; kingdom Viridiplantae; phylum Streptophyta; class Pinopsida; order Pinales; family Pinaceae; genus Pinus; species Pinus albicaulis. Next base: position 1,856,040,441 of record CM076578.1, on the reverse strand, counting down.
ATTTATAAATGGATTTATGACAGAAATATGAATAGATTTAGCAGAAATAAAGAGAAATTAAGAATTCTTTAGTTTGGCTTTCAGTGGAAAACATAATGATCGTAAAGGCAACCAGAATAAGGTACTCAAAAGTAAATCCTATTCATCACGCTTTCTTCTTTACAATTAGAATTCAAATGTCTACAATGAAAGAGGACAATGAAACAATACTAACCGAAGAAAAACGTCACCAGTATTTAAGCCACAAGAATCCTGTGAATGGTCTAATTATTATTCATGCTCCAGTGCTTTGGAAAAGCTTACAGTACTCCAAAATACAATAATGATTCTGATATCAATCAATCGACCCTTGATACTTCCAAAACTGAAGTATTTTTACAAAAAATTACAATAATACAGTCTCTAATAGACTTGAAATTAAAACTCTAACTTATTACAAAATTATAGTCTCGGTGGAATGCCTTATGCAAAGCAGGTGCTGATGTAGTGGCACAGTTTAGGATCTAGACCATATTTTACCATTGTGCGGGCAAATCTACTATATGAATGCCTTGTTTTGAACACCTTTTGCTGCCCGACCCGACCTTTCTGTTGTTTTGTCACCTGAATCCCTTTTGTCATGATTTAACCCTTTTTCTAAACAAAACAGTGAAAAACCCATTATACCATATCTAAAATCCTTTAGATTTCAGTTCTCAAGTGCATCACAACCGCGCATTTCACAACCTTTACAGTTTATTTTATAAAAATTACAATCGGCGATGCAATGCGAAGGGGAGGTGACGTGGAGGGTAGGTGACGTGGAGGGTCGAGAGGAGCTATGGAGGTGGGCCCAACTTGCATCATCTCAAGTTAAAATAGATATGTTTCGGGCATTTTCATAGGTAAGTTAACATATATGCGATGCGATATAGCGATGTGGAAAATTGAAAATCAGCAAGCGCAAGTTTTAATGTTTAGTTGCAATGTGAAAAGGTTATGATATGCGATCTGCGATGGATGGTGGGGAAGAAGGGTGACGTGGAGGGATGGCCCACTTTAATCGCAATCGGGCAGTAGAAAGCAGAAGTAAATAATGATATAGCATTGAAAACTGTAAAGTCGAAATATAAAGCGGAAAGCAGAAAAAGGTAAGATTTAAAGCGGAAAGGGAAGTGTGGTGGGTAAAATGGGTCCCACTTCATCGCATCACCGGAAAATAAGTTTATAGAATAAGGCTTTTGAAGAAATTTCCAATGTGTCTGATGCGAAAGTGCTTTGAGCATGCGGTAACGAAAATAAAAGGGAAAATGACTTAGGGAAAATGAAATGAACACGGGATAATAATGGGAAATATAATGATTTTTAAGGGGAAATGAAATGAAAAGGAAATGTAAGGAAATGTATAGTGGGAATATATTTTAGGGATATATGGTAGGAAATGAAGGTATGCGAAGGAATTTATGGTTTAAAACTTTAGGATATGAGTTAATAATGAGGAGTCAAACCATACAAATTACTTTTCCATAGGCGCATTTAAACTAGCAGCCCATCGATATTTTTAAAACTAAATGAAGCTTTTCCTTTTCTTTCTTGCTTCCCTAACATTTTGTTTTTCCTCCTTTGTTTAGGGCAGCTAACACCTAACCTTTTATTGACACAAATGTCTACAAAACAATCAAAATTTCCTAACATTTTTTAAATTTTTCATTTTTTTGTTTCCAGATCCTACCTTATCATTTTGAACTTATTCAACTACTTATGCTAACTTATCAAAATTAATGATGTTACGACACCTTCCTTGGTTCAGATTAAACTATTGAACCAGTTTTATTTTCTATGTAACTAATCAATCAGTCAAGTTTAAATAGTTTGACAAATTATGTTTCACTACCTATTGATAAGAAATTTAAACCTAATTAAATCATGCTTAAGTTGTATGACTTAATTTTATTAAACCTTTTATGGCATTTTAAACAAGTTGCACACAATTTATTTTCAAAAGAAAGCTAAACTTAAGAGTAGTGGCATTTGATTGTGCAACACTTTCAAAATTTATTGTTTTTTCTTCTTTTTGATGGGGTTCACATCTTATATATTTTTATTTATAACTTATACCCTATTTTGATTCTTTATGTTATATCCTTTTTATTTTTATTTTGAAAATTATTTGCATATTGGAAATCATTTTATGAAATAAATTTGACAGATAGAATAAACTTAGTCACCTTGAGATTCTATAAAATATAGGACCCTAACATTGGCTCCAATTATGGATGGCACTTACATGCATTGAAGTTTTAAGAACCTGTGATCATTGGCCTTATCCTTCTGCACATTTGAGCAATCTATAATCTGATTCCTTTTCTGCTTCAAATATTATGATGGTCTGTTGACCATGGCTTAGGGCCTTCTCTACGGGCTTCAACCTTAATCAGAAAATCATCCAATCCAATCTATGTTGACTATGATATTTACAATTATGTAAAAGAATCTTTAGACTAAGAGAAATAATGCTTCAACATCCTTCCATTTACAGGACCACCAGGTAACTCTGTTCCATCTATAGCTATGAGAAAAAATGCATTTTCACCTCTAAAAGCATTTATAATATATGGTCCCATCCATATATTATCAAACTTGTTATGCTTCCCTTTGTATTCTACCCTTGCATCCCATTTTAAAACTTTGTCACCAATAGTAAAATCCACTGCCTTGGTCCTTTTGTCAAATATTTTCTTGATATTTTCCTCGACAAGATGTGTTTTGTTATATACCTCTTCTCTTGTTTGCTACAACTAAATGGTTTGATGGATCCTTCTGAGTGCATCATTTGGTTCCACTTGTAACTCTTGCATCATGTTCATCACTAGTTGTGCTGGAGAAGATGGAAAAACAACATCCATCCCATAGACAAGTTGGTATGGTGACATGCCAATGGACTTCTTGGTAGTAAGCATATCAGCCCAAAATGCACTAGTTAACTTATTATGCCAAGACTTTTTGTTCTTGTCTAATAAATTCTTGATGATGTTCACCAGACTATTATTGGATGATTCAGTCAGTCCATTACCTTGTGGGTAATAGGTTATTGAATTTCCTAAATAAATATGATATTTATCGCAAACTTCAACAATCTTTTTGGACTTAAAAGTTGTTGCATTGTCAGTGATGTTTTTTCATGGTCAGCCGAATCTGGACAGGATATCGGTCTCAAGGAATTTGGTAATAATAAATTTCAGTGACATTTCTAGAAGGTATGGCTTCTATCCACTTGGTGAAGTAATTTTTAGCTATTAAAATCCACTTGTGTTGGGTAGAGGAAGGAGGACGTATTTCACCTATGAAATACAAACCCCATTGTTGGAATGGGCTTTCAACAGAAATGGGTTTTAGTGGCAAGGGCAGAAGTTTATTTTTTCCTTCAAAGATTTTACATTTATGGCATTTTATGACTTTCTTATGGATATCAGCGAAAAGGGTGGGCTAGTAAAAACCAGCTCTGAGAATTTTATTAGCTGTATTTCTCCAATATAGGTGGCCACCATAGTATCCTTCATGAAAATCATGCATAATCTTGTCTTCATCATCCTTCAGCAAACATTTAAGTAATAGGCCACCAGAATCTTTCCAATAAAGGACATTATCAATGATGCAAAATTTTACTGCTTTAATTTCAAAAATCTATCTTTACTTTTTGTAAGACTAGGAGGATCATTTAAATTAAACAATATATAAAGCAGGTTTGCATACCAGGGAGAATTTAAAAATTCTTCATTAATTTGAGGAGTCACCTGCTCCTCTTGATCATCCAAAGTTGCCACCAAATTTATGTCCAAAGCTTGGAAATTGGACTCAGCCATAAGCTGTGCAAGTCCTTTCCCTTTAATTAGTTTGGTGGGTTTTATTTCCAGATAAAACTCTAAAATTACTGCAATCCATTTTCCTCTTTTTCCATCTGGTCCATTCTGCATTAAAATATATTTTACCATAGCATTAGGTACATAAGAAATTATATGTGAATGCAGAATATAAACTCTAAAATCTTGAATTACTTTGACTAGTGAAAAGGCCTATTTTTCCATGATGTTATACTTGAGAGAAGCATCTCTTAAAGCTTTGCTGAAGAAATCTATTGGCTGCTCAATTCCTTCACTGTTTTTCTGCAGTAAAACAACTTCAACAGTGTGCTCAGAGGGAAAATAAAAGATTATAAAATCTTTAGTAAAATCTGGACTAGTCAATACTGGTGCTTTAGTTAATGCATGTTTTACCATGTCAAAATATTTCCTAGATTCTATACTCCATTTGATTTCATAATCTTTCTTGAGCATATTGGTTATAAGAAGTTCAACAAGATTAGGGATAAATCTTCTCCAAAAATTTATTTTCCCTATGAATGATTGAAGTTCTTTAATGTTTCTTGGGGGACTGATCTTTAGGATTGCTTGAATTCTCTTAGGGTCAATTCTAACTCCATATTTTGATATGATATGTCTTAACAGTTTACCTTCCTCTATGCCAAATAGTGTTTTCTTAGGATTTAAAGATATGCCAAATTTCCTGCATTTCTCAAAGACTCGTCTCAAATGTCTCAAATGTTCTTCATAAGACTTTGAATACACAGTTACATCTTCCAGATAAATTAAAATAAAGAGGCCAATCTCTTATGAAAAGGCAATGTCCATTTCTCTTTGGAACGTGGCCCCAACATTCATCAGTCCAAAAGGAATTTTCACATACATGAAAGTGCCCCATGGAGTGGTAAAATTTGTTTTATCTTGATCTTCTGGATCAACCAAGACTTGGTTATAGCCAGAGAAACCATCTAGTAATGATATCCTAGTTTATCCTATCACCTTTTGTAAGATATTGTCCATTTTCGGTAAGGGATAGTTATCTTTTAGGGAAACCTTATTCAAGTTTCTAAAGTCAATGCACTACCTGATTTCTCAAGTTTTCTTTCTGATTGGTACTATGTTTGACACCCATTTCGAATATATAAGAGGAACAATTATTTGAGCATCATACATTCATTTAACTTCTTTTTCAACTAAAGGTAACAAAACTAGATTTATCCTCTGAAGTTTTTTTTTGAAAGGATTTTGTTCTTATTTAATTGGAATTTTGTGTTGAATGAAGCTAGAATCATAAAATTTTAGATCCTCATAACTCCAAGCGAACACAACAATGTATTCTTTGAATAGGGATATATACTTATGTTTTCTAATAAGAGGTAATGTTTTTGACAGTTTAATCATCTTCAGGTTTTGTTCAGTACCTATGTTACATTCCTCAACTTCTGCTCCAATGGGCTCAATTTTAAGCTTCTTTGTTGCATCATTGAAGTCAAAAATGTCTTCTAACGGAGCTAATCCCCGGGGTAAAACATTATCTTTTAGTTGAAGCATTTAAAAATCTTCCTTTTCAGGATCTATTTCATGAATTTCTAATTTATGCACACTTTCATCTAAATGATTATTTACATCTAATCTATGAAACTGGTTTTTCAAAGGATTATATACAACTATTGAATTTTCCACATGATCCTCTCATTTATGTTCCTGATTATCCAAATCTATCTGCATTTCCTCAAACTCATCTTTTGACAACAAAAATTTTTCAATCTGTTTGTCATTCCTGAAAACCTACCAGTATCACATGTTATCCGGTATTGCAAGTCAATGTTTAATTTCAATTGTGTGTGGTTTATTTAGGAGAGGTATTTTTCAAGTGTTTGTAGAAACAACAAGAATATCATCTATGACATTTTGACTTCTTGGTATTACTGCTAGATCATATTCCACAAAAATATGTAAGTAATCGAGCACTGGATTTCTGTAAGCTCTTAATCTAAGGTGTTTATCAGCATATTCTCATTTTACTTGTTTGATGATTAATTCAGAATCTCCCTGCATAGTAATTCTTTTGGCCCCTAATTTCATAAGAAACTACAAAACTAACATCAGAGCTTCATATTCAGCAATATTATTGTTGCTGTGAAAATTGAGTTTATAGGAATGCCCTTCACAATGATTATTAGTTGGATTAGATAACTAGATTCCTACTCCAGAGCCTTCTTTACTACAAGCCCCATCAAAGGTCATATTCTAGAAGATTTCTAAAGTAGGATTTAATTGTTCGATTAGAGCTGCGTTTTCAGGTGTATCCAGGTAATTTCCAAATTGGGCTTCCATTTCAATATCATTGAATAATATGAATGATTCTAAATCAATGGGAACATAATATAAAGGGTAATTATGAGGTTTTTCTTGACTTCTTAACATATATTTCATGAGAGTTTCCCTATATAACCTTCGTTGCTGGCCAAAGACTATTATTGTAGAAAAAGTAATATCTAGTTGAAGATTTCTAGGTAACTTTGATCCCCAAGAACGTGACAAAAGCATTCCATATTTAGGAGAAATGTATGCTACGACAATGTCCATAACTAGGCTTTTGGCTGGGATTTGAGACAAAGTTATACACAAGTCCTTGATGAGACCTAAACAATTCACTTTACTTGAATCAAATGAGTATAGATCTTTGTAGGGCCTACTGATGTCAAGACCTAACTTTTCCATAACAGCTTTGGGCATTAAGTTGTGTGAAACCCCTAAATCCGGCATAGCATTATGTAAGATTTTATCATGTATGTTTAAGCTAACATAGAAAGGAGGAAAGGAGGGACGTTCTTGTAACTTACCATCTACTTATGGACCAAACAACAATTCAGGTTGATCATCATTCAGATTGAGAGCATCAGCAGCTTCCCCTATTTTCAGTACTTCCATTACCTAAGTTCTATATGTTTTTTTTTCATTAGATTTTCCAAAGGGATGGGAATTTTGAATTTCGCTAGTTCGTTTTCAATATTAAATGATGATTGAATCTATACAACATTAGGAATGTTAGGTACATCGAAATTTTCTTTAGATTTAAGTACAGTTTGCTGACTGGTGGTTGGAACATCAGTTTGAGTTGTTTTAGAAATAAAATCAACTGTATTTTTAGTAAAAACCTTTGAAGGTGTCTTGCTAGGAGTTTCAGCAGATTTCTGAGAAGACTTTTCTACTGTTTTCTTAGGATCTGAATCAGAGGAACTTTTGGGAGGTTGATCAGTATTCTTTTTAGCAGTATTGTCAGAACTTTTTTTTCTCCTAAGATTATATTTTTTGTGCACCTCCATAATAGAATTTTCAAATCCTTGTTTATATTCTTCAGATTCGTCTGATTCAAGCTCTGTTTGAGTTAATGAAAATAGCTTATGGTCTTCTTCTCTGAGAAAAATAATATCATTATTTTTTAAACCAAAAAAAATTATTTGGTTATCTTATTCTTCTTGAATGATCTCTCCATTTTCATCAACATAATTATCTTGAAAAGGGGGTCTAATTTGTTGTTCAGGTCCCCTTTTTTTAATCTATGGTTGATTCATCCTATTGTTTTGATTGCGGTTTTGGGGAAGGTTTTGATTTTCCCTTGGGATTTTTCTATCAATCATCATTCTTTCCATTTCCCTCATTAGAGAATATATATTAGCATCAGTGCTAGAGGTTGGTGCTTCTTGTTCTATGGTTACTCTCTTCTCAACTCTCATCCTAGCTCTTTTGGCCAATAAATTGGCTTCTACACTGACTTCTATGGTCTACATTTCCTCTAAAGTGTCAGGATTCCTCTCTCTTAACTGATAAGCTATGTATGTTTCAAAACCATCTGGAAAATTAATCAGCACTAATTCTTCGGGTGGCTTTATGCGAGTAGGAATAGCATTATAAATAGAGTTGAATCTAGCACAATAATCCTGCACACTGTCTCCATTATCTCTTTTGATATTTTCATATTCTGAGAGAATTTGGAGGGGTTTCTTTTTAACTTGTCATATATCTAGAAACTGATGATTTAGAACTATTAGATCATTGATGGAAGCAGTTGGTAAAGCTCTAAACCATTTCCTAACTTCACCCCCAAGGGTTTGAACGAATAACCTCATCATAACATCATCAACATCAATCTCATATTGATCAAAGAAATCATTCATTATGTCTACATGCTATTGAGAAATAATGTGTTGGGTGTTATCGAATTGGGGCATTTTGGATTGATAATCTTGGGGCATAGCCCCTAGATTTTGAGGAAGAACCAATGGAGCATAACGTGCAGCCATGATTGGAGGTGGAGGGTTGATAGGTGGTGGATTAATAGGTAGTGGAGGAAGTGTCAAAGGATGAACTATATGTGAAGGAGAGGATGGATGAAGTCATGGAGATGAAGGCCTTTGACTGTTTATGAGAGGATAAGTAGTAAAGCTTTCAGAAGGGGTTGGACTCACAGATCTTTGTTGAATGGTTTGGGATGTAATGGATGAAGCAACAGTATTTAATGCAGACAATTCTACTGATTGTTGAAGATAGGCATCTGTAACTATTGAAATGTAGTCTAATACCAAATTTTTGAGGAGTTTAAAATCCTGGACAATTTTTTGATCGTTTTTAAAGAAGACAAAATTTTAGGTGAATCTGGATGTAGAAACGATTGGTCAAGGACTATTGTATCTGCCTAATTTAGAGATTTGCTTCTAAAGAGGCTTTGCTCAAACTTTAAGTCAAAGTCGACATCTTGTAAGTTTTGAAGCTCAACAGGAAGGGATTGTGCTCTTGGGAGAGGATTATTACTTCCTGGGATTTCAAATGAGCTTATCTGTTTGACTGATTTCTCTAAAGTATTCTTAGTTCTTCCTCCAAGCCTTTGTTAGATAATTATATATTACAGAGCAATGAAACACATAAAATATGCGGAAAACATAGACACACAAAATACATCAAACCAGAGAGACACAGATATATGAGGTTCACCCAATTTTGGCTACGTCTGTTGAAGATGGCAACAAGAAACAGTGAAGGAGGCATCCTGAAACATCTTTCCTGATCCTAGTTGGAAAGTGATCACCTAAACTAGGTGGAGGCCACACAGGTGATTTTTGTCGCAAAGTCTATTTTTAGACTATGTCTATTTTTAGACATATGGAGCATATTCTATAAGTTGCGGGATGCTATTTATGGATGGTTGGTCAAGTTGGAAAAAAATATGGACTTCTATTTTTAGACATATTGGGCGAAATCTATTTTTAGATTGCCAGTCTAAAAATAGATATGTCGAATATTATTAGCTCTTAATAATATTTGGACTATAAACATTATCTTATTCCCTTGGAGCACTTCAGTTAAGTGCACAGATGTGGCACAGGAGCTGACAGAAGGAATTACGCTATTCCTGAGGGTTATGTGGAGCTATTGCATGGATACTTCGGTTAGAACTCATGTGACAGAGTTTGGTGGAGTTGATTGAGGAAGTTAGTGGAGTTGTGTTCAGTTTAACTAATCTAAACATAGTTGAGCTATTTGTATCTAGTTTAACTAATTGATACAATTAGTGAGAGTGGTGTGAATTAATTGTTTATTAATTCATTAATTATAAACTCATTAATCAACTAAAGAATACATCAGTTAACTTCAGTGCATGGACAGTTTCAGTGGAGACCAGTGCAGAAATAGGTGAAAGAGCAGGTTAACTATCGGTTGTGACTACACTGTTGCTATTTGCAACACACAGATAGGTGGAGTAATCAATGAGGATTGTGCAGTTCAGTCTAGGTGGTTTATCTATATAAAGAGACCATCCCATAGCATTGAAACAAAGCAATTGAGGTTGGCTATCAAGTGGCTAAAGGTTGGAGCATGAGTTTTGCTAAATCTAGCTTGATAGTGTGTAGCAAGGGAGGTAGTGCATGAGAGCTTGCAAAGAGCTTTGTACTATGATTGTTACATGATCTCCATGACATGTATAATATACAGATAGTTGGGGGTTTTCAGCTTTAAGATTTCCCATGAAATACTGTGTTCATATGTGTGAATTTTTATGGCTTTAATGTGTGCATGTAATTGATTTTATTTCCGCATGTGATGATCAATGGTAGAAGAGATTCTGTATTATGCATGAAGCTAAAATAGTGTGTGATCAGGAGAATCTCGGTGGATAACATATCAGTTATTCAAATTTCTACATGGTATCGGAGCTGTGTTAAAAGATTTTCTACATGGTATCGGAGCGATATTGATCATTGGAGCAATTGCAAGACATTGAAGTGGTTGAGTTTTAGGATAAACTCAAGAAACATAAAGATGGAGAAAGCCGGAAATATACATGCATATTGTATATAATTTTCTACATGGAATGAGAGCGAGAATTTTTTGGGTGCGCGAGTTTGTAGGGAATATCTGAAAATTTTTGGTGAAATATTTTCAAAAACAAATAGCATATTTGGATTCCTTGCGAAAAAAGTACCCAAATTGAAAAAAAAAATCGGTCGAATCGGAGCTCGGATGAGGGAGATATCATCGATTTAAAATCAGCTCTTTTGTTAGAAAATTTTGCGACGGCGGGACAATTGCAATGTGCGCGAGCCAAGAATCTACATGCACTGAGGTACAAGATGCATGCAAATCTTTGAGGTGCAAAGCAGAGGTTAGTGACTTGGTGGTTGAGAGGGATCCTCTCAACATGCAGCGTGAGAAGCAGTCTCGGAAGGTTGTGGAGCAGCCACAGCTGGAGATGCAGAAGAATCTTTATAGATTTGAAGTAGATGGGATTTCTACGGAGCTTCCTATTGTTGGGAAGTGCAAGAAAGACATGCAATTGATGCTTGAGAGGGAGCAAGTTTTGCATGCAGGTGATAGTGAACCTCGGGATGTGGAGCAGCCACAAGAGGATCATGGAGTGGAAGAGACCACTCATGCAGAGAAATTTCGTGCCAGACGAGCAGAGGGAGTGCATGCAGCTATACCACCAGGTGTGAGGTGGGGCAACATGCATGAGTAATCCCATGAGGAGATTTCTGGGCAAATTCATGAGATGGTGTGGATCTCATGGATTGAACCTGGCTACGAGGTGCCCACAGCGCAGCAGTAGCAAGATCAGTTGGATTGATGCAGGCAAATCAAAGTGACAGTGTCGGATACTGGAGCGCGGATCAGAGTTGACAGCAAGTGCAAGAGTGCATGGGTGCAAGAGTTCAACAACGCAGTGGTTCCTGATGACATGTGCAGTTGGCCAAGAAGAAGTCGAAGACTTTGATGATAGATGCTAGATGCATCAAGACTGATTGAGTTGTTTGGAGCCTATTCAGTTTCGTAGATGGCACATGCAAAGGGTGCATGGCGAATGCATGGAGTTGCATGTCGCATGCATGGAGTTGCATGGCGCTTGTGGAGGTTGCAGGGCGAATGCATGGAGTTGCATGTCGCATGCAAAGACAATCCTTTCTTGTTGAGAGGGAGTGTTGAAGATGGCAACAAGAAACAGTGAAGGAGGCATCCTGAAACATCTTTCCTGATCCTAGTTGGAAAGTGATCACCTAAACTAGGTGGGGACCACACATGTGATTTTTGTCGAAAAATCTATTTTTAGACTATGTCTATTTTTAGACATATGGAGCATGGTCCAGGGGTTGCAGTATGTTATTCTTGGATGATTGGTCAAGTTGGTAAAAATAGACGGACATCTATTTTTAGACATACAGGTCGAAGTCTATTTTTAGACTGTCTGTCTAAAAATAGAACAGTCAAATATTATTAGCTCTTAATAATATTTGGACTATAAACATTATCTTATTCTCTTGGAGCACTTCAGTTTGACCCTCAGAGGTGGGGCATGCAGCTGCCAGAAGGAAATACGCTTTTCCTAGGGTTTAAGTGAAGCTATTGCATGAAGACTTCAGTTAGAACTCATGTGAGAGAGTTTGGTGGAGTTGATTGAGGAAGTTAGTGGATTTGTATTCAGTTTAACTAATCTAAACATAGTTGAGCTTTTTGTATCCAAGTTAACTAATATATACAATTAGTGAGAGTGGTGTGAATTAATTATTAATTAATTCACTAATTATAAACTCATAAATCAACTAAAGAATACATCAGTTAACTCTGCATGACAGCTTTGGGAGACTAGTGCGAACAGAAAGAGTTATGTAAACTATCGGTCAGACTCACACCTGTTGCTATTTGCAACACACAGATGGGTGGAGTAACCCATGAGGATTACGCAGTTCAGGCTAGGTGGTTTATCTATATAAAGAGGCCATCCCATAGCATTGAAACAAGCAATTCAGGTTGGCTATCAAGTGGCTAAAGGTTGGAGCATGAGTTTTGCTAGATCTAGCTTGATAGTGTGTAGCAAGGGAGGTAGTGCATGAGAGCTTGCAAAGAGCTTTGTACTATGATTGTTACATGATCTCCATGACATGTATAATATACAGATAGTTGGGGGTTTTCAGCTTTAAGCTTCCCCATGAAATACTGTGTTCATATGTGTGAATTTTTATGGCTTTAATGTGTGCATGCAATTGATTTTATTTCCGCATGTGATGATCAATGGTAGAAGAGATTTTTTATTATGCATGAAGCTAAAATAGTGTGTGATCAGGAGAATCTCGGTGGATAACATATCAGTTATTCAAATTTCTACAACGTCCACCCCGAACAGCCAGTCCTTCCTTTCTATTATCTAGCAAAATGAAGAGACACAACCTACAACAGATTTGATGTAATATCCTCTGTTCTCTCTCACAGTCTCCCTATCTGTTTCTCGCTCTGAGAATACACATACAATACACAACCGCAATACAATACCCTAATACAAGCGAGGGGTTGCCATCTAAGGAAAAAAAACCTAAATTAAACATAACTTCTACCATAAGATCATTCGCCCAATGAATGGCCTAGATTGACTAGAAATTACTATACTTTTACAAGGAAATTTTACATATGTTTTTAGCTTCGGGGGCACTGCCCCCGAAACCCCCCGCCAGGGGGGGCTCCATAAAGTCGCAGCCGCCCCCCCCTGGACGCCCCATTTCAATGCATGAAACACATTGAGCCACACATACACTTCATCAGAAATCTCATTCATGATCGTGTTATTGAAGTGCAGTATTGGTCAACCAATGATCAAGTTGTTGATATCTTTACAAAGGCTCTCACAAAATCGAAGTTTACTAAACTTTGATCTATGCTTGGAATTCATGAAAGTTATCATTAAGGGGGGATAGGCTCTAATGCCTCCTTCCTTCTCCTATTGTGTCACCTTTTTAAATCCTTCGATCCTATCCCAATTTGTTCTTAAGGGGGGATGTTAGGATATTATGATATATAGGAAATAGTCTCATATTGTATCACCTTTGTAAATCCTTCAATCCTATCCCAAGTTGTTCTTAAGGGGGGATGTTAGGATATTCTGACACATAGGAAATAGTTAAGTATAACTTGGTCTAGCGTAGATTTAGGTAAAGTGTGCTTCTTTACTATGTAAATTTGTAACTTATAATCTGACAATCATGATATGTAGTGATCTGACAGTTCACTCTCTCCTTGATATTACCGACACTTGATCTGTGGTAACACCCGATTGGTCCATGATCTCTATTTAAAGGGCATGGAGGGTCATTTTTCCGGTAACTGTTTATGAGAGAAGCTTATGTAAATTTTATGTATTTATATTAATAAATTTCTAGAAGTGGTCACATTGGCTCAAGCCGTGGACTATTTCCTCTTTGAGGGTTTTAACCACATGAAATACCGGTGTACTGATATGTGATCTATTTGTGAGCAGTGACCTTTGGTGTTTTATCTAAGGAACTTACCCTGTAAATTCCGACATTGATGATACTAGCCTAGGCTTTAGAGGAATGATTTTTAAATATATAGGAATCCCAAGATATTTGAATTCCTTCAAGGATTTCACTAAGTGAAACCCTAATATTCTTACTATTTGATTTTGATTTATGAAACTAGTACTCCAATAATAGAATTGTGACTTCCTAGATTTTATAAAACCACTAGAGGCCCTAACACAATGATTAAGAACTATCTTGAATATCCTAGCAATAACCATTGAAGCACCTCAAAAAAGAAGAGTATCATCTGAAATTTGAAAATGGTTGATCTTCCTAATTCCTCGTGTATACCAAATGTCAGGGATCCTTTTTCTCTTGCCTCTGAAAATCTAAACACCTGTTGAGAGAATCAGCAATTAAAATATAAAGGAAGGGAGAGAGGGGGAATACTTGATGCAGATCCCTTGAGGCTTTGAAGAAGCTTGAAATTTCCCATTTACTAAGAAAAATATCCAATGGGATGAAACATAAAGAGATACCTTTAGTATAAAATTTCTATCAAATCCAAATTTTGACATTACCTTGAAAACGAATCCATGTTGGACTCGATCAAAGAAATTTTCCATTTCCAACTTTATGGTCATTCCTTTATTGCTTCTTTCATGGATGGAATGTATAACTTCCTAAGCCAAGATGATGTTTTCAAAGATCTAACTTTCATGAAAAAACATCCTTTATTTTTTATAGATAAGTTTTGGAGACGAAACTTGAGCCTTGTTTCCAAGATCTTGGAAATACTTTCATAAGAATCATTGCAAAGTTTAATAGATCAAAACTAGGAAAAATATGAGGGATTTGATTCCTTAGGGATTAAAACCAAAAAGGAAGAGTTGATATTCCCTCCAATGCAATTGTGCTTATAGTAATAATCCACAATTCATTAGAAGACTAATTTATAACTTTCCATTAATGCTAATAAAAATGTGTGAGAATCCAATAGCCTAGAATTTGTTAGGGCTGAATGAAAATATTTTATTTTGTATCTCTTATTTTGTGATATCTTTTAAGAGAGAGAGACTATCCACATGAGATATCAATTTTGGTATATGCTCCAATATATAGTGCTCTATTTCTTCTTTTGCATGGTTTACAACACTATAAATCTCACTGTAGTTTTGGATCGCTTCTTCCTAAATTTGGGAAAAACCATCAATTTTTTTCCCTCTAGTTGTGATTTTTCTAATATTATTTTTTTTTTCCAAATTTTATTTCTTGCTTGATTATAAAACAATTTGGATTTTTTGTCCCCTTCATGAAGCCAAAGACTTTGAGATTTAATCCCTTTCCATTTTTATTTTTTCAGCGCATTATGGTATAACTAAAATTATTATTTTTCTTGCATGAGAATCTCTTGGCAGATGGGGCCACACCTTGTAATGGATATGTTCTTGCTCCTTTTCCTTTTTCACTTCTAATTTTTATCCACAGAGTTGGCAATGAGAGAGACCAGTTTGAGGCACCCTGGGGAGTGATACCCGTCTTCCTCATATGAGAAATCCACCTCTCCTACCTTATCGATGGGGACACATTTTAATAGAGCATGCCTTCTTCATGGGACCCTAGAGATATTTTGGAGCAATTTCTCAGAGATATTGGAGCATTTCTCTAAGGAATTTCACCTTCCTCTTCTACCAAATTTAGGGCTTCAAAACTATTGTTGTTTGAATTCGGGGGAGCTCATGTTCATAAAACCTAGATAGAATTAGATACAAAAAATCTCTCTAAATGTGATACTCGTTTTACATCCACATCCTTGGAGCTTTTGGTGGAGATTACATTGGAGGAAACAAGGTTACTGGATTCTATTTGTATCCTTTTTAGAAAGTATAAGATGTTGTTTTGCTTTCCATTATTCACCACCTACATTATATCCCAAAACAAACCTATTAGCCAACATATAGTGAATTTATATATATCAAGGAAACCAAATTCGATATTTATTAAGTTAACAATATATACCTCCTCTTGATTTCCAATGTCAATAACAAATGCATGTGGAATGGATTTGCTTAGAACCAACCTCTAGTTGTTTATTGTCTACATGCCTTTTCCAACATAGAAGGGTATTAGCATGAGTAGGAGTGTAATATTCCTTTTTCGGGAATTTCTGCAATATGGTCCTCAAGGACGCTATATAAGGATGCAGATGCAAAAATAAGTTGAAAGGGGTCTAGGATCCCTTTTTTAATACATAAAAAACTTCTCTTTCAGAAGTTGAGCCCAAATAAATGACTCTAGCTGGGTTATTCAGATCTCCCCAACTAGATCCCGTAAAGAATGCTCAAAGAGAGAGCTTACAGCAATATATGAACATAACCATTAAAATTTGCAAGTCTGAATGCAACATAAGATGAAATATAATACAGCCATCATGTTTGTTAATATATCAGCTACAATATACATAAATATCTTGAGGGACAAGCCACTCAAGCTACCGGAATCAATCTCCAATGATCAAACTATGAAATACATGAGTTGCTGCAACTGCACAAAATGCTGGAGAGCAGTGACAGCGTTGTCTATATTATGGTAGATGCTGAAATAGATACATATACATGAAATATGGCTAAAATGTATAAATAAATACCCAAAATAGGAGAATGGGCTCCAATACAAGATTTCTAGCCAATCTAGGAGAGATTGCTAGAAATGTCGGAAACTGTACAATGTGACAAATGACTTGTCACTGTAACTTAATCAAAATGAGAATGAGGCTATGGCAGATCTAAAATCCTCATTCCATCCTCTGATAATGTTCTCAAGCAAAGGGCTGATCCCTTTCACTCAAAACCACTCCTCCTAACAAGCTCTGGTGACCCTCCCAGCAACTGCCTGCATAAAATAACGCAGTTTCTTCCCAAGACTACATTGTGAGAGATGGTGAGTGATTGGCTTGGTGCCAAAGATCTGAAATGAAGCTCGGGAGTCTCCTCTTCTGCTCCTCCAAAGAATATGCAAGAACTCCACTGAAGAACAAGCCAAGATGACTCTATGATTTCCTCTGTTGCTGCTCCCAGAAACACAAAGTTATCTTGCTACAGGAATAACGTTGTGACTGAAGGGATAAGCTTGGTCAAATGCCGAAAAGAGGAAATGAAGTCCAAATCCTCTCCTTCCTTGAGGATGAGGTAGGAATTCCCGACCGGGAACACCCTTGGGTTCAAGAACACTACAACCTTGCTAAACAGCCTGGGGATTCAAGTCTTTGCAAACCCTACGAAAATAATAAGCCAATGCATAATGAAAATGGGCTGCCATCTCCTTCTTATAAAGCAAATGAACTCTTCTCACCATGGGTCCCATTCATACTTCCTTCTAGCTCAAGCAAGTGGATCCTCCACTAAAACTGCGTTTTCCAAGTAGCTTCAATGTATCTAGACAATTTTAGTTGACTTGGTCAAAATGACTAGATCAAGCATGATCCAATCTTGTTCACACCATGTGGTGCTCAATTCAGCTACTTTATTATTCCTCCTTTCACACAAGGAGTGTTATTTCTTCATCAAAAGGGGTTAAGGTATCTCCTTACCCATTTTATTAAAAAAAAAATGAAAATATGAAAACTATAATGTTCCTTTTAGCTTGAGGCTAAAAATTAGGATTACATGTAGAAATTAGCTGAATAAATCACTTATTCACTGAAGATTAACGTGGTCATATATCAATTTCGAATTGCATACATAACACATAACCTTCTTCTACAATTAATTGTCACATGCGGAAATAACAGAAGCAATCTCACATCAAATCAATCACACATTAACTCAGTATGTATGGGGAAAGCCTATAGCTGAAAACCCTGCAGCTATTGTGTATATTATAATGGAGAAATCAAGTAACCAAACAAGTACAATACTCCTCACAAGTACTCAGTACTCTCTCATGAAGTTACTCACAATCTGACTCAGTTTTGAACAAGTCCGAGGTTCAAAACTCCCCGCCAATTGCCTTGCCTCTATTGCGCAATCATGGCCTGTATATGAAGAGGTTCAAGGTTCGAATCCCCTTCCCTTGATTGCGTAATTTTCATGGACAATTCCTCCAAGTGTAATGCAAAAACTCATGCAAAACAAATCTACCAACTGATAGCTTTACTCACCCTTTCATCTACCTCTTCCACTGGTCTCCACTGAACTGATCATGCACTGTAGTGAACTGAAGTGTTCTTGAGTTGACTAATGAGTTAATATTTTAGTAAATTAAATATTATTTAATTTACTCCACTCATATCTAGTTGATTAGTTAGTTAACTAATCCCAACTAGTTCAACTAAAACAAACAGAACACAACTCCACTACTTGTTCCGTTAACTCCTCCAAAACTCCTGCCACTGAAGTCTAACTGAAGCCAACCATGCAAGATGCCATCAAACCCTAGGAACCACGTGATTCCTTGTGTCAGTTGCATGAGTCACCTCCATGACTCAAACCGAAGTGCGCCAAGAGAGTAAACTGATGTTTATAGTCAAAATATTATTAAGGGTAAATAATATTTGACTTCCATATTTTTAGGAGATCAGTCTAAAAATAGCCTGGGTCCTAAAAATTAGGGTCTCATCTATTTTTACCGACATGTCGCATCCATCAAGAATCTCCAAGTAGAATTTCCAAATTATGCTCCGTATGTCTAAAAATAGACATAGTCTAAAAATAGACTTTGCGCCAGAATTTGCCTGCGGGCCCACTTAGTGAAGGCGACTTCATTTCACTAAGCTCCATCATCTTGCTGCATTCTCAACATTACAGTCCTCCCCTCCCACATGTTGCTTTTCATCAGAAACTACATAGAGAGACAAAATTTCTCCCCCTTCTTCTCTTGTGGCCCCCTCATCAACAATCTCCACCACTGCTCAGGATATGCTGCAATAAATATGTCCTCCAATGCTTCCTCCCAAGTATGAAAACTGGAATGGTACTCAACATGGAAAGATAGAAGGTGTAGGTGGAAACCTTCTTGCTGTGCTATGGCCTCCTTAAGGTAGGAGTGATGAAAAACATGGGAAGTCTTATTCCCAATGAGTGACTCCTTCACCCACGCAATCATCCAAATGAAATGAGCTATCCTAAGTAGCTCAAAAAAGCAGTCCTCAACCCCGGATCTATGAAACATGTTGGGGTTGAATGGAGAGTTTAGATCTTCCCATCCAAGTAGTTTCTCTCTCCATTTATGATAAGTATGAGGGGGTTGCTGATATTGGGCTGAAATTTCATGGCCTCTACAATTGGCCCAAGCCTCCCCACAAAATGAATCAACCATGAAGTGCCTCCTCCAATAACGCATTCTCTCCCAATAGCTCCTCCTACATGGAGAGAAAAGTAGTAACATGGAAATCATGGTATGCCCATTGTTTCTCCTGAAACATACAACATGTAAAAATAGGAGAATAATACTCCCAATGGGCATCTTCATCTCCAAGCCCACTCTCCAAACAAAGCCTCCCATGAGTGTACAAACTTTGGAAACATATGGAAGCAAAATACAATGAAAACAAGCTGCCACATGGCAACCGGAGAGTGAATCATAGTCCCACATGAGGAACCAGCGTAGTGCACCCTTGGCCTACATCAAAATAGAAATCAACAAGTGCTTTCACAGCCACTTTTTTGGTACCATAAACATCTCATAGGATGAAAACATGAGAGCACAATTTGGTGCCAATGATGCACACCGAGAAATATGTGGCTTCCCCCACAAACCATCATAAAAATAGCCACTCCCATTGTTGCAATGGGCCACAAGTACATCATCATAATAAGGAGCATAAGGAGATGTGATCATCCTTCGAGCATCAAGCTGCTCATATAATGTAAATAAAGGTAAATCAAAATGAGAGTGTATACCTCCTTTACCATGTACTCCAGTCCTTGAGCTGAAATGGCTCATCTAAATGCTCTCCCTCACCTCAAATGAGTAGGGAGATGGTTGTGCTAACCTCTCCAAAATAATCTGGGCTATGCATCTATCTATATGCTGATATATATCATGTTGAATTCCCTCCCAAATGGACTCCTCTAGCAAAGAAAAATATGCATCCAAGTGCATAGCTAGAAAGTCCTCATGTGGTACATGCAATAGTTTCTCCTTGAGACTAGAAACTCTAGCCAAGAAGATTAGGCCATAACAATAGATGACCATATCATCCACCATGTATCTGTCATCTCAATCTGGGTCATCCAAAATCATGCATGCACCTAGATCTTGGGGGTACTCTTCCAAAAGTTGAGACTTCCAACACGGATCAATCCTCTTCATAGACAGCGCTGGTAATCTGCAATGTGATGCTCCCCTCCTGCTGCTACCTGCTACCTTGACATCCCCCATGCCAAAGTCATCCTCCAAAATTTTTTCATGCCCGTCATGCAGCTGCTCATGCTCAAATAATGATGGTGTCCTTTGGAATTTGG
Source organism: Pinus albicaulis (assembly GCA_034641835.2). NCBI lineage: Eukaryota > Viridiplantae > Streptophyta > Pinopsida > Pinales > Pinaceae > Pinus > Pinus albicaulis. The sequence continues at coordinate 1,856,020,332 of CM076578.1, read as the reverse complement.
CCTCCCATGAGAAGCTATCATCCAAATGGAATCTCCCCAACTGGGTCAAAGTAAGCATGAGTGGTCTCCATCCACTCCTATGTATGAAAGAGTCCTCCCTCAAAGGAAGCATCCTCTTCCTCATCAAATATGTGGAGCAGTCATCCTGCATCATGAAGATGCAATCCTCCATCCCTGCAGCAAACTCTGTCAGCGCAGTATAGCTGATGAGAGTGGGTGATACTAAAAATAAGAGAGTGTCTCCCTCCTCCTTGGGTTTACCCCAAACTCTCTACGCTGTGCTGGACTCCTCTAATGTCTTCACCTCTCTGGAATCCAAGATTGGTGAACCAAATGACAAGATGCCCCTCGTCAACTCTAGATCAGGTGGCCTTCCAGGTGGAATGCCTCCATATAGTGAGACATCAAGTTCAAAAGTGGACTGTGTGTATAAGTGGACTGATTTTTCCCTCTCTTCACTACGTTGTTCAGTCTCCTTCTCTTGTGAAAAGACTCTCTGAAATAGATAAGGGTGTATCAAACCTTGATGTTGATCCTTCTCTTCCTCCTGCATCTCACAATCCCCAAAAACTGCTGCATATGGCTCTCGAATTGTGCCTTGGTTCCCACATGTCAAAGTACTTGGAATCCCTTGCATATAAACAAGGACTCCTCCCATGGAAGTAATGGCTCCCCTCTCATCTTCATGTGGTGATGGATCTTCCTCCAATGATACAGCGCTATGGGTTCTTCTATGCACATTCTCTTCACCAATAAATGAGAATACTTCATCTTCAAGGAGAGACCCTAGATCTTGGTCATCTCTTGAAGGAAGTACCTTTGTGTCTTCCAAAATGGAATATATCTCTTCATATAATAGGGATCTTGCCCTTGGAAAGCCATCATACATGTTTTCATCCCTTTCGAAAGTAAGGAATGGAGTTGGTTTTATGGTTCCACCCAATGCATGCAAAGTCTCTGAAGTTATGATATAGGATGATTCACATTGATTTTCCTCAAAATTCTTCACCAAACCCTTAGTGAATTCATCATATACATTTGCATGACAATATGAAACAAAATTTTTAAACCAACAATCATGAGCCATACCTTTGAGTTGCAGCGCTGCTGCTCCAATGGCCTCATCTTCTTCCTCCGTTCTTCCTGCAGTGCAAGTGGGAAAAGAACTGCGCTGTGGATTTGCATGTGTGGCTGAATGCTCACACCCATCATAATAATAGCTAGGGCTTGCTCTATCCACAAATCCTCTCAGAAAACCTTTCCAGTTTTCCCTTTCTATCTCCTCAAGATCTTCAATGATACCCTCCATGGTCTGGAAAAGAAGAAGGGAAACCTCCTCTTCCATCATTCCTCTTTTTCTGTACATCTCCTCTTCTAAATGAGGAGATTCTCCTTCTAATGGAATTTTATCTTGGGGTGCACAGCTGTAGAGTTCCCTTCTCAAGAATATCAAAATTCTATTCCAGAGATTGACTGCAGGGGCATTTACTGGATATGTCACCTTTGAAAAAAGGATGAGATCCAGAGGCTACCTAGCCATTTGTAGACTCCATCTATAGAGCTTTAAATATTCCTCCTTCTAGGATTCATCACTTTGTCTTGAAGCCACAGACTGAGCCAAAGATCATGCTCCGATACCACTGTAATATTCCTTTTTTGGGAATTTCTGCAATATTGTCCTCAAGGACGCTGTATAAGGAAGCAGATGCAAAAATAAGCTGAAAGGGGTCTGGGATCACTTTTTTAATACATAAAAAACTTCTATTCCAGAAGTTGAGCCCAAAGAAATGACTCTAGTTGGGTTATTCAGATCTCCCCAACTAGATCCCGTAAAGAATGCTCAAAGAGAGAGCTTATAGCAATATATGAACATAACCATTAAACTCTGCAATTATGAATGCAACAGAAGATGAAATATAATATAGCCATCATGTTTATTAATATATCAGCTACAATATACAGAAATATCTTGAGGGAATCAATCTCCAATGATCAAACTATGAAATACATGAGTTTCTGCAACTGCACAAAATGTCGGAGAGCAGTGACAACACTGTCTATATTATGGCAGATGCTGAAATAGATACATATACATGAAATATGGCTGAAATATATAAATAAATTCACAAAATAGGAGAATGGGCTCCAATACAATATTTCTAGCCAATCTGGGAGACATTGCTAGAAATGTCGGAAAATGTACAATGTGACAAATGACTTGTCACTACAACTGAATCAAAATGAGAATAAAGCTATGGAAGATCTGAAATACTGATTCCCTCCTCTGATAATGTTCTCAAGCAAAGGGCGGATCCCTTTAACTCAAAAACACTCCTCCTAACAAGCTCTGGTGACCCTCCCAGCAACTGCCTGCATAAAATAACGTAGTTTCTGCCCAAGACTGTGATGTGAGAGATGGTGAGTGATTGGCCTGGTGCCAAAGATCTGAAATGAAGCTCAGGAGTCTACTCTGCTTCTCCTCCAAATAATATGCAAGAACTCCACAGAAGAACAAGACAAGATGACTCTATGAGTTCCTCTGTTGCTACTCCCAACAACACAAAGTTATCCTGCTACAGGAATAACACTGTGACTGAAGGGATAAGCTTGGCCAAATGCCAGAATGAGGAAATGAATTCCAAACCCTCTCCTTCTTTCAGGATGAGGTAGGGATTCCCGACCGGGAACACCCTTGGGTTCAAGAACACTACAACCCTGCTAAAAAGCCCGGGGATGCAGGTCTTTACAGGCCCTATGAAAATAATAAGCCAATGCATAATGAAAATGGGCTTCCATCTCCTCCTTATAAAGAAAATGAACTCTTCTCACCATGGGTCCCATTCATACTTCCTTCTATCTCAAGCAAGTGGACCCTCCACTAAAACTGCGTTGTCCAAGTAGGTTCAGTGTATCTAAATAGTTTTAGTTGACTTGGTCAAAATGACTAGATCAAGCATGATCCAATCCTATTCACACCATGTGGTGCTCAATTCAATTGTTTTATTATTCCTCCTTTCACACAAGGAGTGTTATTTCTTCATCAAAAGGGGTTAAGGTATCTCCTTACCCATTTTATTAAACAAAAATGAAAATATGCAAACTATAATGTTCCTTTTAGCTTGAGGCTAAAAATTGGGAACATTAAAGTCCTCCCCTCCCACATGTTGCTTGTCCTCAAGAAACTACATAGAGAGACAAAATTTCTACCCCTTATTCTCTTTTTTCCCCCTCATCAACAATCTCCACCACTGCTAAGGATATGCTACAATAAATTTGTCCTCCAATGCTTCCTCCAAAGTATGCAAACCGGAATGGTGCTCAACATGGAAAGATAGAAGGTGTAGGTTGAAACCTTCTTGATGTGCTATGGCCTCCTCAAGGTAGGAGTGAAGAAAAACATGGGAAGTCTTATTCCCAATGAGTGACTCCTTCACCCATGCAATCATCCAAATGAAATGAGCTATCCTAAGTAGCTCAACAAAGTATTCCTCAACCTCGGATCTATGCAACATGTTGGGGCTGAATGGAGAGTTTAGATCTTCCCATCCAAGTAGTTTCTCTCTCCATTTATGATAAGTATGAGGGGGTTGCTGATATTGGGCTGAAATTTCATGGCCTCTAAAATTGGCCCAAGCCTCCCCACAAAATGAATCAACCATGAAGTGCCTCCTCCAATAACACATTCTCTCCCAATAGCTCCTCCTACATAGAGAGAAAAGTAGTAACATGGCAATCATGGTATGCCCACTTTTTCTCCTGAAACATACAACATGTAAAAAGGTGAGAATCATACTCCCAATGGGCATCTTCATCTCCAAGCCCACTCTCCAAACAAATCCTCCCATGAGTGTACAAACATCAGCAACATATGGAAGCAAAATACAATGAAAACAAGTTTCCACATGGAAACCGGAGAGTGAATCATAGTCCCACATGAGGAACCAGCGCAGTGCACCTTTGTCCTGCATCAAAACATAAATCAACAAGTGCTTCCCAAGCCACTTGTTTTCTGCCACAAATATCTCATAAGATGAAAACATGAGAGCACAATTTGGTGCCAATGATGCACACCGAGAAATATGTGGCTTCCCCCACAAACCATCATAAAAATAGCCACTCCCATTGTTGCAATGGGCCACAAGTACATCATCATAATAAGGAGCATAAGGAGATGTGATCATCCTTAGCTCATCAAGCTGCTCATATAATGTAAATAAAGGTAAATCAAAATGAGAGTATATACCTCCTTTACCATGTACTCTGGTCCTTGAGCTGAAATGGCTCATCTGAATGCTCTCCCTCACCTCAAATGAGTAGGGATATGGTTGTGCCAACCTCTCCAAAATCATCCGAGCTATGCATATATCTATATGCTGATATAGATCATGTTGAATGCCCTCCCAAATGGACTCCTCTAGCAAAGAAAAATATGCATCCAAGTGCATAGCTAGAAAGTCTTCATGTGTTGCATGCAATAGTTTCTCCTTGAGATTAGAAACTCTAGCCAAGAAGATTCTGCCATAACAATAGATGACCATATCATCCACCATGTATCTGTCATCTCTATCCGGGTCATCCAAAATCATGTATGCACCTAGATCCTGGAAGTACTCTTCCAAAAGTTGAGACCTTCAACATGGATCAATCCTCCTCATAGACAGCACTGGTAATCTACAATGTGATGCTCCCCTCCTGCTGCTTCCTGCTACCTTGACATCCCCCATGCCAAATTCATCCTCCAAAATGCTGTCATGCCCATCATGCAGCTGCTCGTGCTCAAATAATGATGTTGTCCTTTGGAAGTTGGCCTCCCATGAGAAGCTGTCATCCAAAAGGAATCTCCCCAGCTAGGTCAAATTAAGCATAAGTGGCCTCCATCCACTCCTATGTATGAAAGAGTCCTCCCTCAAAGGAAGCATCCTCTTCCTCATTAAATATGTGGAGAAGTCATCCTGCATCATGAAGATGCAATCCTCCATCCCTGCAGCAAACTTTGTTAGCGCAATATAGCTGATGAGAGTGGGTGATACTGAAAATGAGAGAGTGTCTCCCTCCTCCCTCCTCCTTGGGTTTACCCCAAAATATCTGCGTTGTGCTGGACTCCTCCAATGTCTTCGCCTCTCTAGAATCCAAGAGTGGTGAACCAAATGACAAGATGCCCCTCATCAACTCTAGATCAGGTGGCCTTCCAAGTGGAATGCCTCCATATAGTGAGACTTCAAGTTCAAAAGTGGACTGTGTGTATAAGTGGACTGATTTGTCCCTCTCTTCACTGCGTTGTACAGTCTCCTTCTCTTGTGAAAAGACTCTCCGGAATAGATAAGGGTGTATCAACCCTTGATGTTGATCCTTCTCTTCCTCCTCCATCTCACAATCCCCAAAAACTGCTACATATTGCTCCCGAATTGTGCCTTGGTTCCCACATGTCAAAGTACTTGGAATACCTTGCATAGAAACAAGGACTCCTACCATGGAAGCAATGGCTTCCCTCTCATCTCCATGTGGTGATGGAACTTCCTCCAATGATACAGTGTTGTGGGTTCTTCTATGCACATTCTCTTCACCAATAAATGAGAATACCTCATCATCAAGGAGAGACCCTAGATCTTGGTAATCTCTTGAAGGAATTACCTCTGTGTCTTCACAAATGGAAGAGATCCCTTCTTATAATAGGGATCTTGCCCTTGGCAAGCCATCATACATGTTTTCATCCCTTTCAGAAGTAAGGAATGGAGTTGGTTTTATGGTTCCACCCAATGCATGCAAAGTGTTTGAAGTTATGGTATAGGATGATTCACATTGATTTTCCTCAAAATTCTTCACCAAACCCTTAGTGAATTCATCATATACATTTGCATGACAGTATGAAACAGAATTTTCAAACCAACAATCATGAGCCATACCTTTGAGTTGCAGCGCTGCTACTCTAATGGCCTCATATTCTTCCTTCGTTCTTACTGCAGTGAAAGTGGGAAAAGAACTGTGCTGTGGATCTACATGTGTGGCTGAATGCTCACACCCATCATAATAATAGCTAGGGCTTGCTCCATCCACAAACCCTCTCATAAAACCTTTCCAATTTTCCCTTTCTATCTCCTCAAGATCTTCAATGATACCCTCCATGGTCTGGAAAAGAAGAAGGGAAACCTCCTTTGCCATCATTCCTTTTTTTCTGTACATCTCCTCTTCTAAATTAGGAGCTTCCCCTTCTAATGGAATTTTATCTTGGGGTGCACAACTGTAGAGTTCCCTTCTCAAGAATATCAAAATTCTATTCGAGAGATTGACTGCAAGGGCATTTATTGGATATGTCACCTTTGAAAAAGCGATGAGATCCAGAGGCTACTTGGCCATCTGAAAACTCTGTCTATAGATCTTGAAATATTCCTCCTTTAGGGATTCAGCACTTTGGCTTGAAGCCACAGGCTGAGCCAAAGATCATGCTCCGATATGACTGTAATATTCCTTTTTCGGGAATTTTTGCAACATGGTCCTCAAGGACGCTGTATAAGGAAGCAGATGCAAAAATAAGCTGAAAGGGGTCTGGGATCCCTTTTTTAATACATAAAAAACTTCTCTTCCAGAAGTTGAGCCCAAAGAAATGACTCTAGCTGGGTTATTCGGATCTCCCCAACTAGATCCTGTAAAGAATGCTCAAAGAGAGAGCTTACGGCAATATATGAACATAACCATTAAACTCTGCAAGTCTGAATGAAAAATAAGATGAAATATAATACATCCATCATGTTTATTAATATATCAGCTACAATATACAGAAATATCTTGAGGGACAAACCACTCAAGCTACTGAAATCAATCTCCAATGATCAAACTATGAAATACATGAGTTGTTGCAACTGCACAAAATGTCGGAGAGCAGTGACAGCGTTGTCTATATTATGGCAACTACTGAAATAGATACATATACATGAGCTGAACTATATAAATAAATTCCCAAAATAGGAGAATGGGCTCAAATACAAGATTTCTAGCCAATCTAGGAGAGATTGCTAGAAATGCCAGAAAATGTACAATGTGACAAATGACTTGTCACTGTAACTTAATCAAAATGAGAATGAGGCTATGGCAGATCTGAAATACTAATGCCCTCCTCTGATAATTTTCTCAAGAAAAGGTCTGATCCCTTTCACTCAAAAAAACTCCTCCTAACAAGCTCTGGTGACCCTCCCAGCCACTGCCTGCATAAAATAACGTAGTTTCTGCCCAAGACTGCACTGTGAGATATGGTGAGTGATTGGCATGGTGCCAAAGATCTAAAATGAAGCTCGGGAGTCGCCTCTGCTGCTCCTCCAAAGAATATGCAAAAACTCCACTGAAGAACAAGCCAAGATGACTCTATGAGTTCCTCTGTTGCTACTCCCAGCAACACAAAGTTATCCTGCTACAGGAATAACGCTGTGACTGAAGGGATAAGCTTGGACACATGCCAGAATGAGGAAATGAAGTCCAAACTCTCTCCTTCCTTGAGGATGAGGTAGGGATTCCCGACCGGGAACACCCTTGGGTTCAAGAACACTACAACCCTGCTAAACAACCTGGGGATGCAAGTCTTTGCAGACCTTACGAAAATAATAAGCCAATGCATAATGAAAATGGGCTGCCATCTCCTCCTTATAAATCAAATGAACTCTTCTCACCATGGGTCCCATTCATACTTCCTTCTAGCTCAAGCAAGTGGAGCCTCCACTAAAACTGCGTTTTCCAAGTAGGTTCAATGTATCTAGACAGTCTTAGTTGACTTGGTCAAAATGACTAGATCAAGCATGATCCAATCCTATTCACACCATGTGGTGCTCAATTCAGCTGCTTTATTATTCCTCCTTTCACACAAGGAGTGTTATTTCTTCATCCAAAGGGGTTAAGGTATCTCCTTACCCATTTTATTCAACAAAAATGAAAATATGCAAACTATAATGTTCCTTTTAGCTTGAGGCTAAAAATTAGGAACATTATAGTCCTCCCCTCCCACATGTTGCTTGTCCTCAAGCAACTGCATAGAGAGACAAAATTTCTCCCCCTTCTTCTCTTGTGGCCCCCTCATCAACAATCTACACCATTGCTCAGGATATGCTGCAATAAATCTGTCCTCCAATGCTTCCTCCCAAGTATGCAAACCGGAATGGTGCTCAACATGGAAAGATAGAAGGTGTAGGTTGAAACCTTCTTCCTGTGCTATGGCCTCCTCAAGGTAGGAATGATGAAAAACATGGGAATTATTATTCCCAATGAGTGACTCCTTCACCCATGCAATCATCCAAATGAAATGAGCTATCCTAAGTAGCTCAACAAAGCAGTCCTCAACCCCGGATCTATGCAACATGTTGGGGCTGAATGGAGAGTTTAGATCTTCCCATCCAAGTAGTTTCTCTCTCCATTTATGATAAGTATGAGGGGGTTGCTGATATTGGGCTGAAATTTCATGGCCTCTACAATTGGCCCAAGCCTCCCCACAAAATGAATCAACCATGAAGTGCCTTCTCCAATAACGCATTCTCTCTCAATAGCTCCTCCCACATGGAGAGAAAAGTAGTAACATGGCAATCATGGTATGCCCATTGTTTCTCATGAAACATACAACATGTAAAAAGGGGAGAATCATACTCCCAATGGGCATCTTCATCTCCAAGCCCACTCTCCAAAAAAAGCCTCCCATGAGTGTACAAACATCAGCAACATATGGAAGCAAAATACAATGAAAACAAGCTGCCACATGGCAACCAGAGAGTGAATCATAGTTCCACATGAGGAACCAGCGCAGTGCACCTTTGGCCTGCATCAAAACATAAATCAACAAGTGCTTTCCCAGCCACTTTTTTTCTGCCAAAAACATCTCATAAGATGAAAACATGAGAGCACAATTTGGTGCCAATGATGCACACCGAGAAATATGTGGCTTCCCCCACAAACCATCATAAAAATAGCCACTCCCATTGCTGCAGTGGGCCACAAGTACATCATCATAATAAGGAGCATAAGGAGATGTGATCATCTTTAGCTCATCAAGCTTCTCATATAATGTAAATAAAGGTAAATCAAAATGAGAGTATATGCCTCCTTTACCATGTACTCCGGTCCTTGAGCTGAAATGCCTCATCTGAATGCTCTCCCTCACCTCAAATGAGTAGGGAGATGGTTGTGTCAAGCTCTCCAAAATCATCTGGGCTATGAATCTATCTATATGCTAATATAGATCATGTTGAATGACCTCCCAAATGGAATCCTCTAGCAAAGAAAAATATGCATCGAAGTGCATTGCTAGAAAGTCCTCATGTGCTGCATGAAATAGTTTCTCCTTGAGACTAGAAAATCTAGCCAAGAATATTCTGCCATAACAATATATTACCATATCATCCACCATGTATTTTTCATCTCTATCCGGGTCATCCAGAATCATGCATGCACCTAGATCCTGGGGGTACTCTTCCAAAAGTTGAGACCTCCAACATGGATCAATCCTCCTCATAGACAGCACTGGTAATCTGCAATGTGATGCTCCCCTCCTACTACTGCCTGCTAGCTTGACACCCCCATGCCAAATTCTTCCTCCAAAATGATTTCATGCCCATCATGCAGCTACTCATTCTCAAATAATGATGGTGTCCTTTGGAAGTTGGCTTCCCATGAGAAACTGTCATCCAAAAGGAATCTCCCCAGCTGGGTCAAAGTAAGCATGAGTGGCCTACATCCACTCCTATGCATGAAAGATTCCTCCCTCAAAGGAAGCTTCCTCTTCCTCATCACATATGTGGAGTAGTCATTCTGCATCATGACGATGCAATCCTCCATCCCTGCAGCAAACTTTGTCAGCGCAATATAGCTAATGAGAGTGGGTGATACTGAAAATGAGAGAGTGTCTCCCTCCTCCTTGGGTTTACCCCAAACTCTCTGCATTGTGTTGGACTCCTCCAATGTCTTCACCTCTCCGGAATCCAAGAGTGGTGAACCAAATGACAAGATGCCCCTCATCAACTCTAGATCAGGTGGCCTTCCAGGTGGAATGCCTCTATATAGTGAGACATCAAGTTCAAAAGTGAACTAATTTTTCTCTCTCTTCACTGCGATGTACAATCTCCTTCTCTTGTGCAAAGACTCTCCGGAATAGATAAGGGTGTATCAACCCTTGATATTGATCCTTCTCTTCCTCCTCCATCTTAAAATCCCCAAAAAATGCTGCATATGGCTCCTGAATTGTGCCTTGGTTCCCACATGTCAAAGTACTTGGAATCCCTTGCATAGAAACAAGGACTCCTCCCATGGAAGCAATGGCTCCCCTCTCATCTCCATGTGGTGATGGATCTTCCTCCAATGATACAGCGTTGTGGGTTCTTCTATGCACATTCTCTTCACCAATAAATGAGAATACCTCATCATCAAGGAGAGACCCTAGATCTTGGTCATCTCTTAAAGGAAGCACCTTCGTGTCTTCAGAAATGGAAGAGAGCCCTTCATACAATAGGGATCTTGCCCTTGGCAAGCCATCATACATGTTTTCATCCCTTTCGGAAGTAAGGAATGGAGTTGGTTTTATGGTTCCACCCAATGCTTTCAAAGTGTTTGAAGTTATGATATAGGATGATTCACATTGATTTTCCTCAAAATTCTTCACCAAACCCTTAGTAAATTCATCATATACATTTGCATGACAATATGAAATAGAATTTTCAAACCAACAATCATGAGCCATACCTTTGAGTTGCAGCGCTGCTGCTCCAATGGGCTCATCTTCTTCCTTCGTTCTTCCTACAGTGCAAGTGGGAAAAGAACTGCACTGTGGATCTGCATGTGTGGCTGAATGATCACACCCATCATAATAATATCTAGTGCTTGCTCCATCCACAAACCCTCTCAGAAAACCTTTCCAGTTTTCCCTTTCTATCTCCTCAAGATCTTCAATGATACCCTCCATGGTCTGGAAAAGAAGAAGGGAAACCTCCTCTTCCGTCATTCCTATTTTTCTATACATCTCCTCTTCTAAATGAGGAGCTTCTCCTTCTAATAGAATTTTATCTTGGGCTGCACAGCTGTAGAGTTCCCTTCTCAAGAATATCAAAATTTTATTCCAGAGATTGACTGCAGGGGAATTTACTGGATATGTCACCTTTGAAAAAAGGATGAGATCCAAAGGCTACCTGGCCATATATAGACTCTGTCTATAGAGCTTGAAATATTCCTTCTTCAGGGATTCAGCACTTTGGCTTGAAGCCACAGGCTGAGCCAAAGATCATGCTCCGATACCACTGTAATATTCCTTTTTTGGGAATTTCTGCAATATGGTCCTCAAGGACGCTGTATAAGGAAGTAGATGCAAAAATAAGCTGAAAGGGGTCTGGGATCCCTTTGTTAATACAGAAAACACTTCTCTTCCAGAATTTGAGCCCAAAGAAATGACTCTAGCTAGGTTATTCAAATCTCCCCAACTAGATCCCGTAAAGAATGCTCAAAGAGAGAGCTTATAGCAATATATGAACATAACCATCAAACTCTGCAAGTCTGAATGAAACATAAGATGAAATATAATACAGCCATATTTTTTATTAATATATCAGCTACAATATACAGAAATATCTTGAGGGACAAGCCACTCAAACTACCGGAATCAATCTCCAATGATCAAATTATGAAATACATGAGTTGCTGCAATTGCACAAAATGCCGAAGAGCAGTGACAACATTGTCTATATTACGGTAGTTACTGCGATAGATAAATATACATAAAATATGGCTAAAATATATAAATAAATGCCCAAAATAGGAGAATGGTCTCCAATACAAGATTTCTAGCCAATCTAGGAGAGATTGCTAGAAATGCCGGAAAATGTACAATATGACAAATGAATTTTCACTGTAACTTAATCAAAATGAGAATGAGGCTATGGCAGATTTGAAATACTCATTCCCTCCTTTGATAATGTTCTCAAGCAAAGGTCTGATCCCTTTCACTCAAAAACACTCCTCTTGACAAGCTCTAGTGACCCTCCGAGCAACTACCTGCATAAAATAACATAGTTTCTGCCCAAGACTGCGCTGTGAGAGACGGTGAGTGATTGTCCTGGTGCCAAAGATCTGAAATGAAGCTTGGGAGTCACCTCTGCTGCTCCTCCAAAGAATATGCAAGAACTCCACTGAAGAACAAGCCAATATGACTTTATGAGTTCCTCTGTTGCTGCTCCCAGCAACACAAAGTTATCCTACTACAAGAATAATGCTATGACTGAAGGGATAAGCTTGGCCAAATGCCAAAATGATTAAATGAAGTCCAAACCCTCTCCTTCCTTGAGGATGAGGTAAGGATTCTCGACCGGGAACACCCTTGGGTTCAAGAACACTACAACCTTGCTAAACAGCCCGGGGATGCAAGTCTTTGCAGACCCTACGAAAATAATAAGCCAATGCATAATGAAAATGGACTGCCATCTCCTCCTTATAAAGAAAATGAACTCTTCTCACCATGGGTCCCATTCATACTTCCTTCTAGCTCAAGCAAGTGGACCCTCCACTAAAACTGCGCTATCCAAGTAGGTTCAATGTATCTAGACAGTTTTAGTTGACTTGGTCAAAATGACTAGATCAAGCATGATCCAATCCTGTTCACACCATGTGGTGCTCAATTCAGATGCTTTATTATTCCTCCTTTCACACAAGGAGTGTTATTTCTTCATCAAAAAGGGTTAAGGTATCTCCTTACCCATTTTATTAAACAAAAATGAAAATATGCAAACTATAATGTTCCTTTTAGCTTGAGGCTAAAAATTGGGAACATTACAAGGAGTAGAATCCAATGGCCTTGCAATGATATTTAACAAGCTATTTCCCCCCCTTACCAAGACAAAGATCTAGGCTTGTGTTTGGAAAAGGTCAAGTAGTTTGACCATATTTTCTATTGAAAAGAGTATGGAGATATAGAAATAGTCAAATTAGCCAAACCAACTTGAGAAAGGATATGCTAAATCAGGCAAGATGAAGTGGAGGGGTTATTTTGAAATCATAATCAAAATTTGAAATTCCATCGCCCTAGGGAGTGGACTGTATTAGCAAATAAATGGAGGGTTTTTTTTAGGTGGGTCATTTTGAAATCAAAATCAAAACTTGAAATGTCATTTCCCAAGGGAGTGGAATGCATTGGAAAAAGAAACATAGGGTTATTTTTCTACCTTGTAGGGCCATCTAATGTGGGCAAAGAAGTTGATTCTTGGTAAAGATTGGAACTAATGTGTTATTATTATTGAAAGAAAATGATAGGAAAAATAGACAACAAATCAATAAAGAAAAAATACTCAAAACTAACATATTTCTAAAAAAATTTAAATGTATGTGGTAAATATGAAAAGCTAAACATAGTTTGGAAAATACAAAAAATATGTATATTGAAAACAGTGAAGATAAAGAATAAACTAATCTACAAACTTGCAAAGTTTCAATAGAAAGGTATTCTAGCAAAATTTAATTGATAAGCATGTTCCAAACTTATAATAACAAAATAAGATTTTTGCACTAGTTGTTGAACTCAAGAGAGATTGGGTATATGTAAAATTTGGTGGATGTGAATTTTGAGCCCTACAAGCTCTTCATTAAGAGATGACCATTTATTTTGATTAATATTGAACTTTAAACGGTTATACATAAAACTAAAAACTAGTCTTTATTATAATATAATATCTAAATTGATCAATCCTATTATTTTTTTTCACAAAGAAAAAATTCGTAACTTTTCATTAAGATAGGTTACATGTTACATATCCTGGTAGTGTATTACTACTAATCATTCTATGACTTTTCACATTAATCTGCCACACTTGCCTTCATGTAGGCAAAAAACAGTCCCAAAAAACATATCAGAATGTTGCCAATATTTACAATGTAAGTTCGGTGTATAACTTACTGGAAATAGAGACAATATATAATAAAGTATAAATATACATGATGATAGGTGATCAAGGGAGATAGAAACAAAATCCTCCCAACAGTTGTGCATCTAGACAACCCAAAATGCAAGTGCCTCATCCATAAAAGGCTGATGGAAAAATCTGTAAACCTGTTCTCCAATCTGTTTAGTAAAGTGCCAGGTGCCCCAATTCAGCTCCGTCGCTTCTTTGGATAACTGGTCAGCCACTTTGTTCCGAGACCTGTAAATGTGTACCACAGAGATGGAGTCAAATAGGATTATGAGTTGATGAACCTCTCGCAGCAGTGCAAATAGTGTGTGTGAGTGACAGTGAGAAAGATTATTGAACCAATTGATCACAAGTTGTGAGTCCCCAAAAATCTGTATGGAGTTGCAATGAATTTCCCAAGAAAATGTCAGAAGGAGTCTAAGGCATTGTAGTTCAGCATAGTTGTTTGTGCCAGGTCCCAATCCCATTCTGATTTTGTAGTGGTGGTGATCATATAAATGGAGAGTGGCGCCCCCTCCACATCCTTGTGGGTTGGACGCACCATCAAAGTAGGCCCAAGGTCGACTATGATCAATGCTTTCAGGTGTCCCGATTGTGGGGTGAATGTGTTGTCGATCCACAGGTAGGAGTTGAAATGTAGCAATAGTAGCAGCACATATTCTGTCACAATCAATTGGTATCCCATTGAAGATCAGCTTCGGCCAATCCAGATCTCCCAAGCCAAAATCAGGGGGAGATTGCACATCCTCGGGCAGTATGCATATAGTTGCCACCAATTTGTCCATGAGTCAATTAATGTGTCACCCTGCCAGAGATGTCGACAGCCTAAATCAGAAATGACTCGAGCCCAGATACCCCTAATAATGTTGCACTGTAGAAATAGGTGGGTAGTATCCTCACAATTTGAGAGACAGTAGCAGCATTTTGATGGTCCATGAAAAGCCCATATGTGTAGGAAATCCATGGTGGGAATGCAGAGATTTAGAATGCACCAGAATAAGGTTATGTGCTTGTGCGGGGCCTTCAATTTCCAAACATTGCGCCACCACCAAAATTTTAGTGGGGGTTCTTTAGTCTAGATAAGAGCCAAGTATCCAATTTTAGGTGCATATTGCCCGTCAGGTGAGCAGGCCCATATCAATTTGTCCTCCTAATCAGTGACACGGATGTTTGATGCATTAAGTGCACAAATGTAAGTCTGCCAAATCTGTGTGCCCTCCTGTGGGATCTCGGATATTCTGCCTGAAACCAGGCCTGAACTCGCCAAGTGGTATGATCATGGTCTGCAATCTGTGCAAGGTAGTATATGTTCCTGCGAGCCAAGTGCTCAAGAATGAAAATAGGTAATCTGTAAAATTCACCGCTCCCAGACCAAGAATCAGAGCCAATTCGGACAGATGTTCCAGTTCCAATTTGCCTTGATAAACCCTTTTGGATGATGTGAGCCGCTTTGTGATCGCCTTCCAGATTATGGATGCACCAGTCGACTGCCCGATTCTGTCTCTGATCCATTTGAGAGTATTCCGCGGTGCAATATATTTTGCAACAATTACCTCCTTCCAGAGGCTCTGTCCAGTGATTAAGTGCCAGCACATTTTGGCAACGAGAGCCCTCGAAAACTGGTGGAGATCTTTGATTCCCCAACCACCCCATTGTTTAGGTATGTTGATGCGGTCCCAGGAAATCCAAGCAAAAGTAGTGTCCTTTCCCTGGTTGTGTCATAAAAAAATTCTGCATATACATTTGATTCTCTTAGTAATACCAATAGGTATCCATGCCAGGGTCATCCAATAGACCGGGATAGCTTCTAGCACGGACTTTATGAGGACCAATCAGCCAGCCCTAGATAACCATCGGTTATACCAAACATTGATTCTGTGTTCAATTTTAGCAATGATCCAGTTCCAGTCTTTGATTTTATAATCACTTGGTTTTATATGATATCCCAAATATTTGAGACCATTGCTGATATTTATGTAGACATATTCATAAAGATTCATGGCAGTGCCTTGTTCCAGTCCCAAGCATCCAGTCATGATAATAGTGGATTTGAGGGCATTTGGTACCATACCGGTGGCCCTGCAAAATCATTTAAGTAGCAGGTCAAATTGTACAGAGTCCTATCTAGAGCCATTGAGGAATATTAGTACATCGTCCACAAATAAAAGATGAGTGAGATGTAGTACATCATTGATCCAGAGTCCCTGTAAAACTCCCCGAGCCTTTGCATTTTTTATGAGGACAGAGAGACCCTCCATAACCAGTACAAATAATAACGGTGAGAGAGGGCATCCCTGACGTAGACCCCACCCCGCATGAAAGAAATCATATGTAGTGCCATTGATCAATATGCTAAACGTAGCATGACAGATGTAGCCCATAATCCAGTTTATAAATGTATGAGGAAAGCCAAAGTGAATTAGTATGAGATGAAGGTAACTCCAGTTTACCTGATCAAAAGCCTTTATAAGGTCAATTTTGAGAATAGTGGATTTGAGGCACTGAGTTTTTAGGGAATGAAGGGCCTCCTGGGCAGTACCAATAGTTTCATGGATTTGCCTATGGTTCATAAATGCAAATTGTTCCTTTTCAATATGTGAGGATAGGAAAGGCTTGATACAATTTGCAATTTTTTGATATGATCTTGTAAATGCAGTTATAGAGAGATATGGGTCTATACTCATGGAAGCTGGTCGGGTTGTCTGATTTTGGAATGAGCGCAATAAAGTTAGTATTAAAGCCATCATATATCCTGCCACTCACCCTGCTATCCTCAATCATAATCAGAATGTCATTTGCCATGAGTTCAAAGAAATGGATGAAGAACTCAATGGGCCAGCCATCAGGCCCAGGGCTTTTGTCCCTTTTGAACCATTTCAATACTCCCTTCAGTTCACCCATTGTAACTGGTGCATTGAGGTCAGCAATCTGCTCCTGATCCACAAAACATTTAAAATGTTGTGTAATGTGCATGATGTCCGGGAGATCAATGTTTGGTGTCGCCCTGTAAAGGTTGGTGAAGTGTCGGGTGCCCAGATCATGTAGTTGTGATTGCGTTCTCGCAATAAATCCATTTTGATCAGACAATTCCCAAATGGCATTAGCAGCCCTGCGCCCATTTGCATGTTGCTAAAAAAAAATTGTATTTTCATCCCCAGCGTGTAACCAAATAGCACGAATTTTCAGTCTCCAATCTTCCTCCTTTAGTCTCAGAAGTTTTGCCTTTTCAGTCTCAAGTGCAGTAAACTGCCCCCTGGTGTCATCAGATCTAAATCCCATAAGATCAGAGTTGTTGAGTAGTATGATTTCCTCATCAATCTTTTGGAGGTCCTCCCTCTCCAATCGCTTCTTATTTCGAACCCATTGAATAGTAAGATTCTTAATGCAGTTGAGATTATCATTGATAATCCGGGTAGGGTCTCTATCATTTAATGGTCGACGGTGCTGCCAGGCCTGGGTGACCATCAAGTGATACTCAAGGTCTCACAGCCACCTGGAGTTGAATTTGAATGGGGGGCGAGCTCTGTTTGGTCCACATTCAAATTCCAGGAAGATAGGAGAGTGGTCAGATTTACCACCCAGCCCCACCCATTGTCGAGCCCATGTTAAAGTGGAGAGGAATGCCTGCTTGATGAGAAATCTGTCTAATCTGTGGGCCAAAGCAGCATTCTCGGTCCTTTTGTTCCTCCAAGTGGGCTGAAGCTTGGTGGTCTGTATATCAATTAGATTGGCAGATTCGAGCATGGTGTTGAAAAACTCTGCCAATGTATCCGGGGTAGCATGGGGGCCCCAAGATTCCGAAATACCCAAAGAAAAATTCAGGTCACCACCCAAAATAATGTGGGGGTCAGCCAACAGAGTGCTGGTCAATAAAGAGTTCCAGAAATTCTCTCTATTAGTACAGGGCCCATAAATATTAATCAAGGTGAAGTCGATCTCAGAGTTACCAAATAGGAAATTCACGCCAAATACACCAGCCCTGCCCCAACAATTTATCATCCGGGTGGTATTGACTTTAATTCCCAATGCACAACCCCCAGATCTTCCGTGTGCATCAAGAGTAATGAAAGTCCAATTTGGAAGTATAGATTTGAAGGTAGCGATCACTGCAGGACCTTCTCCCAGAGTCTCTTGTAGAAAAAGGATGTCAATGGGTTTCTGAGCTATCAAATCCTTGAGTGCCAATCTCTTATCGGGGTTGGCTAGTCCCCTGCAATTGTAGGAGAGGCAAATCATGATGATACATCCAAAAAGGGTCTTCTAGCTCTAAGGACCCACATAAGTGAGGATTGAGTACCCGCTTCCACTTCAAGATTAGGTCTCTTGATAGCCTTTGCCATAGCAGATGGTCTACCGCACACCTTGTTGGGTAGACAGCCCAGACCCGGCCCAATACCGAAGGCATCACCAGTGTGGGGTAGGGTGTGGGATCTAAGAAAGTAGTTATGTCTCGTGGAGGGGGTCTCCGATGAGGAAGACGAGTGATAGTAGGTAGATTCAGCAGATGTATGTTGAATGATGGGGGTAAAGGACGGAGGGGCCGAAGCGATGGAGCAACAAATCGAGGGGAGCTTCTAATTGTGGCTAGTCAATGCCGATGTAATGCATGGAAATGAAATAGATGAAAGTTGTGTATTAACAGCACTACTAGATGAAGAACAAGGAATAGTAAAGGTTGGTGATACAATAGAGAAATCAGAAATCATAGAGGTAGTGATAGGAAAAGTACCCGGGATAGTAGATGTGTGCTGAGAAGTCACCAGAGTAGCCTGCGGGCGAGATCTGGGATGAGTGGAAGTCCAAGTTGGAAGTTGTTCAATTGACACCATCCCAGCATCAGGTGAAGAATCAGGAACAGTGATCGGTACACCAGCAGATCCTCGGTCGGTGGAAATAGAAAGCTCAGTCTGTGTAGTGACAGTGCAGGGTTTCTTTGTAACCAGCCTGCCAAACCCCCTTTTTGGGCATTCTTTATATAAATGCCCCACCTCATGGAATTTTCTACAGTGAAATGGCACACCCTCGTAGTCCAGAGGTTGTTGCCACATCATCCCATCAAATAGCATGTTGAAATTTTCATATAGCCCATCCCGAGTATCCAGGAAAATCAAGATACGGGCCACAGCCCGGCTGCCGGTGGTCAGGTAAGAACGGTCATGGTCCAGATATAGTCCAAAATGACCCCCAATGTTCCGTAGGGCCGTATCATTCCAAAATTGCACAGGCAAACCAAGCAGACGCATCCAGATGGGGCCTGCACCCGCATTCTCCTTGTTGGGATCGAACAGAGGAACCCATCTCTTGAGATAGACAGGGTGCATCTCAAGATGCTAGTATTGCTTGAGGGCCCATTCAGATTGTTCAGGATGGGCAAATGTGAGAGTGAACCATCCTTTGGTCAGTACCAGGACATCCGGTAATATGTCGAGGGTTCCGCTCCAGATCTCACGAGTCCACTGCTGAAGTCTACCCGTGAAGTACTTCCGGACATGCACCCTCCCCACCAACATAGTGGCCCCAATGTAACCCCAATCCGCCATACCGCTCTCACAACCGAAGTTCGAAATGTAGCTAAGCTTATTTTTAGTGATTCTGTGCTTCTTTCCATCCTTGCTGTGACCCAAATCCTGCTCAGCAGAAGTGTCGGACTCGGATGATGAGCCAGTCTTCTCCGGAATGGAAATGTCCTCCAGTACGTTTGTGAAAACTCCCGAGGCCATCGATGGAGTGATCAACGCCAAACCAACATGCGTCGCACCTCCAATATCAGATGTGCAGTGTGTGATACCACAGTGAGGTGTAGGGCCTCCAATACTCAGTTGCTCCAAGTATCGAGATGCATCTCCTATGTCATGATAGACCACCTTCGAGAATGGCACCGAGGTCCCATTGTCAACACCTGCCAGAATGTCTTGTTCTGCCAGAGAGATACCCCATAGTCCAATGTCCGCATCAGAGGGTTTGGCAAAATTATACTGCTCGTGTTCACCCATGGGAGTGTTGCTGCCCTCCACGACGGACTGAGTAGTCATATTAGGCATCGCATCCCCAGTCACCGGGTCCAAGTCGGACATCTCATCCACCTCCTCGTGGGTACCATGACCCCAAATGTCGACCCCTTCCAGTGGATCCTCTGTGTAATCCACCTCAGCATCATAGTTACCCATGATAGTAGTTGGTCAGTCCCGGCAGAGCCCGTTATACTCCAACAGTGTGACAAACCCCAATAGATAAATGCGCGGGTTCGAAACTAGTCCAACAGTCAGAGCAGAAACAGCAGTTCCAAAGAGTATACAATGAATATGCCAAAAAGTGAGTGAACAGGGGCAAGTCCAGAAAAATACCCCGGACAAGGTCCACAGTCATATATCGACCCCACCCAAATCAGCATGCCATCAAAACCAATGCTATCGAAACCCACAAGTCAAGAGTATGTAGTGCGCCGGTCAGTGCCCCCAGCTTGGGGAGATACAATGGCCCATATAGTGTCGGCAACACTCCCAAAACAGATAAATAAAACTAGTATAAAACCCCATAGATACAGTCCGAAAAAAAACCCCACGATAGCAAGTCAATAGGGTCCAAAATACCTTGTATAATAACAAAATCCGAACCCCATTATCCCCTTATCCAAATAGGTAGTACCTGATCGTAAGCCATGTAACGGAGAGGGTTCAAAACCAGGTCGTCGCCATGCCTTGTTCACAGTGGCCACCATGCTAGGGTTTTCCCTTGAATGTCCTTTGTTATAAGAGGATCTCTAATCCTTATTTTCGATCAATCCTATTATACAATTACATATCAAATTTTTATTGAATAGATATCTAAAATATTTTAGATTGTGCATAAAGATGATAAGTAATATTAAAATTTAATGTTATATATAAAAGTAAAAACTAGCCTTTATTATAATATAATATCTATTGAACTTTAATGTTATATATAAAACTAAAAACTAACCTTTATTATAATTTAATATCTAAATTAATAAATCTTATTATGTGTGATTTTTTATGATTTTTTTTCAAATTTATTAATAATAGTAATTTTTTTTGCTAAAAAGAACTTTTAAATTATTATTTTAACTTATATTTATCTTCTTGAAATTCTATACAATTACATATCACACCATATTTTTCAAATTTATATTTAATACATTTCTAAAATATTTTTGAATTTGAATGTCCTTTGTTATAAGAGGATCTCTAATCCTTATTTTCGATCAATCCTATTATACAATTACATATCAAATTTTTATTGAATAGATATCTAAAATATTTTAGATTGTGCATAAAGATGATAAGTAATATTAAAATTTAATGTTATATATAAAAGTAAAAACTAGCCTTTATTATAATATAATATCTATTGAACTTTAATGTTATATATAAAACTAAAAACTAACCTTTATTATAATTTAATATCTAAATTAATAAATCTTATTATGTGTGATTTTTTATGATTTTTTTTCAAATTTATTAATAATAGTAATTTTTTTTGCTAAAAAGAACTTTTAAATTATTATTTTAACTTATATTTATCTTCTTGAAATTCTATACAATTACATATCACACCATATTTTTCAAATTTATATTTAATACATTTCTAAAATATTTTTGAATTTATATTAAAAAAAAAAATTCACCACATATCACATCTTATTCATCAAATTTCTATGGCACCATATTTATCAAATTTCTATCAGACATATTTCTAATATATTCTAAAATCGGAATAAAAATACCAACTATCACATCATATGCATCAAATTTCTAAAATAATCTAGAATCTGCATTAAAAAGCAACCACAATAATTCTATACTTCCATCACAACCTTCTGGGCCAACAATACTTGTATCACAAGCCTCCCTCTTTGTTTTGGCAAACACGTCAAATCCTTGCGTCTCCAACACTTTCCTTGTATAATTATCTGGCTACGAACATTCTATGGGCCAGGCCAACCTATTCTATTTTGGACAATATCACAGCTTTCCTCTTCCCATTATTAAACGGGTTAGAATGTGATGTTCCACTCAAGCTCTACCCCAGCCCCTGTAGCAATGGCTGGATAGAGGGCAGAGAGGTATCATGCCTCCTATGGTTCAGCACACAGTACGATCTATAAAGCAATGGACAATATCCAGCAAACCCCTCTAGCAGAGCAGCAAACCACTCTCACAGACAACTGGTAGAACATGAACCTCACATTCTTCAGACTGAGAATATCCAGCAAGGTTTGATTGATCAGAGCACACAGATGATGAAGTTGGAAGCAGAGCACGTTGCAAACTTAGAATAGCAAAAGAGAATTTATGCACACATGGTGGCATTAAAGATGGAAATATGTTATATGCCAATAAATAGGCCTTATCTATTACCAGAGTGACTAATTAATCGATCAGATGGATTTGAATTTTGAGCACTACAAGCTGCCCATTGAGCAATCAGAATTGGCAACCTTTTTTTGGTTTTTTTTTACACTAGGACAGTGTAAACCCACAGCAGGATTTTTATTGAAAACAATACACTGGAAATCCACAGCAGAATACTTTTTAAAGGAGTTGTTTTTAGTGCAACTTTTTGAAGTTTCAGGTGTCGGAATTCGGTGAAAAATTTTGAGGTAAAATTTTGGTTTTTATTATTCAAACTGGTTTTTTGACTTCATATATGGATTCAGCACCTCAAAAACCTCTAAAGCACTTAGATTGTGAAAAGTTAGCAATCAAACTTCTCTTTTCAATAAATTCCTGCCGGAATTTAGAGAAATTACACTGTAAAAAGTCACCGTAAAAGCCTTCAAAAAATTTCAATAAAGACTACTCACTTTTTAAAAGCATATTTTCTTTTTTTTTAAACAATAGGACGGTGAATCCCACTGCTGGAAAAATTATTATAAAGCAAACACCTGGGCAAGTATACCACATAGATTATATGTTCTACAAATAATGCAGCAATGGCCAGTTTGGCTGATTAATAACCTATTCCCCAAAAGCACTAACAACTGTCATTTTTCTGTTTTGCCAAACTATGGTGGCTCAAAAGTTGGATGATTTAGGCAGAGTCTCATGGCTGTTAATGAAGCCAAAAATTCCTTACAGATCTAATTGTAGTAATTGGCCCAACAGACACATGCTTTATCTTTGCTAGATAATCTCACCTTCTCGAAGAGCACATCAAGGGACCAATGAACGGCAGTTCCTTCCAGTAGCAACTTTATCCTTCTTTCTCGGCGTCCTGAATTGGGAATCGTCCAATACTGCTCCTTCACCTATTTCTCTCGACTATTCATCATTGCTCACAACCCAAGTCTCGCAACATCAGATTTAATATACTACACTCAACAATTCTTGCTTGCAGATTTTTCACTGAAATATCTCAACAAATGTTAAGATGTGGTACGGTTGCAATGCAAAGCAATTGTTAGCACCCAATTAATCACTCTGGCTGTATTGAGCCGGTTGCCCAGTAGCTCCTTATGCAATAATAGGACCCCAGCTCTTCTCCACAACTCTCAGGGTGACCCCCGTCCGCTCTGTGAGTTATCTACAGCTCTCCTGGAAGACCCCCGTCCGCTCTGTGATTTATCTACAACCCTTCTTGAAGAACCCCGCGCGCTCTGCGAATTATCTGCCCATTCTCTGTTTCTGCCAGTGAGCCTCTTCAATGTTTGCTTCAGAGATTGCAAATATACCTTGCGCTCCTGCTGAGAACCCGCAGACGATTCTTGATTCCCCGGATAAGCTGGCATTCTTTGCTCCGAATACGACCTTAGAAACGAAGAGGGATACTGCATGGATGGCATGGTAAATCGCTCTGATCTCAAACCACGCTCATACCAACGACGCCCTGATCCATTCGTGTCTCCGCTGCACGAGGCGGCGCCGCTCACTGAAGCCTGCTTTGACAGACCGGGGCGGGTTTCAGAGGTGGACGGCCCCTGAGTGCGCGATTGAGAGAGCGCAGTGACGCTACAATTCCTTTGCAGACCAGGTTTTAGCCCTTGGGTCGTGCAAATATACCATTCCGTGGCCAATTGATCGGACTCCTTGCGCAGCCTCACAAGAGAATGCCCCGTGGAGTACGAGCGACGGAATTTCTTGCCCTGATCCAGGTCCAGCACGGAGAGCGATTCTTGAGAATCGGCGCTCTCTGCTGCTACGGTGGCCTCGACATCGTTGTCCATACGAATGCTCTCGTTGCTCGCGCCGTCCACCACAACCGTTACCTCCTCCGGTGGCGTGATCTCGGGCGGCTCGATGATTCCGTAGCCGGTGCCCGTGGGGTTCGCGTCGTCGGTGGGCACCAGATCGGTTCGGCAGACAGGGCACGTTGTGTGGGAGAAGAGCCACATATCGATGCAGTCCGGATGGAAAGCGTGGCTGCACTTGGGCAGCAAGCGGAGCTGCTCGTCGTCTTCGAATTCGCTGAGACAGACCGCGCACTCGAGCGTTTCTTTGGTCTGCATCTTGAGGCCCTTCACGAGATCGTAGCTGAACACCGGAAAACTTTCGATGACGGCCTTGTCGAGACCATGGTTGCCCTGGTTCTGCCTCCGGGCCTGTGCATTGGCCCCTCGCTCACCTCGTCTAAGGCTTTCGCCTCCTCGGACGCATTTGCTGAAGCAGATAGAGAAACAGCCCACAAAGAAAAACAAGCCCATTAGCACAACCAGGATAATGGCCGTGGATGAGCTAAAACTACCGTTGAAGCCACCATAGTAATCATTGTTGCTATCGGGAGGGCTATTGCTGTTATCGGCCAATGTCAGGGCAGAAAATGGGGCAGCAAGACTAAAATTCGCAGAGTTTCCTACGACGACCAAATTAGAACCTCCCCCAATAGCAGCTGAGTTCGTCGAACGGATCTGCAGAGCTAATCGTCTGCTCTTCATTCTTAACCGGATGAATCCAGAGTATGATAGAAGTTGAAATTTCGACGATCTCGTAGCAGAGAAATGGTTCAGGGTATCTTGCTTTATATAAAGTTAAAAAGCACATGTATTTAGACTTTGATTCCAAGTAAGGGTGGCCTTGAAGAATTCTACGCATCTAGTAAGCACTAGTGGTCGATAGGCTGGCATTGACTTGAAAATTTTGAACAGATCAAAATAGCTGGACTTCTGCATCTGTTGGGTAGAGCATATTTATTACTTCAGGTGTGGAGACTTAATACCGATAAAAAATAATTGGTAAAATTTGTGTTGTTTTATGTTTAGAATTTTTTAGGTAATAATTACACTTAAAAGTCCATAAATATGGTTTTAATTAATTTATCATTAAAATTTCAATTATTAACTAACTCAGGTTTAGTTTTTATTAAAATAAAAAATTTAAACTTTTCTAATAAAATTGTTTATTTTAATTAATTAATTTATTCTTAAAAAAAATTAATTCCTAACTAAATTTCATCAAGATCAATTTGTTTCTCCACTTTGCTCTGAGGATGAACCACATTCGCTGGTTCGAAAGGTCGACCAAACCCTGAACATAAATTATATGGTTTTCTAATAAAAATTGAATATTTTTTAAATTTTCTTAATAAAAGTTGAATATATAAGCTTTTAAGTGTAAAGTTATATTATAATTCATCATAAATTTTTAATCTGATATGTGATTAAAGTTAAATATTTTGATTTATTTTGATTTTAAAAATAAAATTAGAGTTACATATTATTAAAATCTGGAGAAAACTCTACAGCTAAGTTCGTTTGAGTTGGAAGCTATTTAGAATACGCAGTTTTTTGGGAAGTCTTGGTTACCGAGTGCAAGCCCCAGAAGTAATGATTGACCCCATGTAATTTCATTTCACTAATTTCAATCTCACTTCTTCACCCATATAAACATCACCCAATACAATAAATACTAAATATATTATTTAAAAATTATGAAAAATTAATTAATTATAACTATCTCTCATAATTATTTATTATTCATATTCATTAAATATATTATTTTATGTAAATTATTGAATCTTACCATCACCCATAATCATCCATTTATTTTAAAATCTAAATTACACCCTTCCAGTGGGCATTGTTTTGTTTTGAGTTCAAGTTTCGCCATTCCATACCTTCTGGATGATTAGTTCCACCACCGATCTCGGAATTCCCGTCTTACCACGTCAGAGCGCTGCTCAGATTAACTTCCACGAATTACAGAAGTCAAGACGTCAGGCTGCAATAATTTAATCATCACTTAGAATATTCTCATTGTATTTATTTTTTAAATTTTTGTGAGCTTAGAATATTCTCATGACTACGCGTATTCTTCTCATTGTATTTATTTTTTAAATTTTTGTGAGCTCCATTTTATTTGGGATTTAAACCTCTGACATCGTTTTTCAGACCCTATCCCATACAATTTCAAGAGATTATCCTCGTCATTTACTATTGGAATTAGGGCCGCGTGATGAGAGGTTGAGTTGCATCTTTTTCTTGAGTTTTGATTACCTTTTATGGTGTTTTGGTCAAAGATTCTTTGTGTGCCCATCTCTTTTTCTTTTTATAATTTCTCAAGATGGAGTTATTTATTTTTCATCACTCCCACCTTGTGATGGATTTGTTCCTGCTCCTTTTCCTTTTGCTTCTTTTAATTTTCATCCACGGAGCTGGAAATGAGAGGGACTAGTTTGAGGCACCCCGCGGGACGGATACCCACCCTTCTTCCTCATATGAGAAATCTACCTCTCCAAGCTTATGGATGGGACATATTCTAATGGAGGAATGCGGACCCTAAAGAGATTTTGGAGCCTTTTCTTTGAGATGCATTTCTCTAAGGATTTCCCCTTCCCCTTCTACTAAATTTAGGGCTTCAAATTTATTGTTGTTTACATTGGGGGCTCATGTTCATCAAACTTAGATAGACTTAGATATAAAAACTCTATCTAAATGTGATATTCTTTTTACAGCCACATCCTCTTAGCTTTTGGTGGAGATTACACTAGAGAAAACAAGGTTATTGAATTCTATTTGCAGCCTTTTTAGAAAGTACTTGATGCTGTTGTGTTTTCCATTATGCACCACTTACATTATATGCCTAAACAAACCTAATAGTCAATATATAAAAAAATTATATATAAAAAAGAAACCACATTTAATATTTATTAAGTTAACAAGTATATACCTCTTCTTGGTCAATAACAAATGCATGTGGAATGGAATGGATTTGCTTAGAACCATCCTTTAGTTGTTTGTTGTCCACATGTCTTTGTCAACATAGAAGGGTATTAACATGAGTAGGAGTAGAATCTAGTGGCCTTGCAGTGATATTCAACAAGCCAATTCTCTTCCTTACCAAGACAAAGATATAGGCTTGTGTTTGGAAAAGGCCAAGTAGTTTGACCATATTTTCTATTGAGAAGAGTATGGATATATAGAAATAGCCAAATCAACCATACCAACTTGAGAAAGGATCTGTTAAGTGAAGCAAGATGAAGTGGAGGGGTTATTTTGAAATCATAATCAAAATTTGAAATGTCATCTCCCTACGGAAGTGGAATGTATTAGCAAAGAAATGGGGGGTTATTTTTAGGTGGGCCATTTTGAAATCAAAATCAAAACTTAAAATGTCATTGCTGCAGGGAGTGGAATGCATTGGAAAAACAAACCGAGGGTTATTTTTCTACCTTGCAAGGCCATCTAAATGTGGGCATAGAAGTTGATTCTCAGTAAAGATTGGAACTGATGTGTTATTACTGAAAGAAAATGATCAACAAATCAATAAAGAAAAAAATACTCAAAACTGACATATTACTACGCATTTTTAATTGTATGAGGTACATATGAAAAGCTAAATATGATTGGAAAATACAAAAAAATTATATTGAAAACAATATAGATACACAATAAAGTAATCTACAAATTTGCAAAATTTCAATAGAAAAATGTTCTAACAAAATTTAATTGATAAGCATGTTCCAAACTTACAATAACAAAAGAAGATTTATGCACTAGTTATAGAACTCAAGACAGATAGGGTATATGTCAAATTTGGAGGATGTGAATTTTGAGCATTACAAGCTCTTTATTAAGGGATGACAATGTATTTTGAGTAATATTGAACTTTAAAACTGAACTTTTATCAAATTTATTATTAATAATAATTTATTTATTATACTTATTTTTAAATTATTATTTTAACTTATAATTTTCTTGAAATCCTATACAATTACATATCACGTGGTTTTTATCAAATTTCTATTGAGTAGATTTCTAGAATATTTTAAATGTGCATAAAGATGATAAGTAATATTGAACTTTATTACAAGCTTAGATTCATTTTAACCACGGATCTAACATAAGCCAAGAGGGATCAAGTTTCTTTAAATGCAAACTTATTTTAGAGTGAAAAAAATAATGTGTAAATTTTCATTGTTTAAATTGTATTTTTGAATGTTGTAGAGATTACATAACATGTGTATTAAATTAGATTTTTTATTATTATGCATTTTTTTATTATTAATGTATTTTAAAATATATCTTAATATTAATTCATATTAAAATGTTTTACTCATAATTCACATGGGATATCTATTCTATATGACATTAAAATATTATCTTTTTTTTTTTTTTTATAGTATGAAAATCTTTTACCTCTAATTAATTATATATATATATATATATATATATGATGATGATGATGATGGTTAACGTCCACTAAGACCAATCTTTGGTCTATCGGACCTAAAGAAAAGAGTTATTTAATTTGATTTAAGATTTTATTCCTATGCTCAAAAAGCTTGGAGAGAATCCTCCTGAGCTCACTATAATTTTGACATCTTAAAAGGCTAGGAAGGTCAGTATTACAACAAAGATTATGAAATTCAGCTCTAATGTGGTTGTACGCATGGCACTCTAAGAGGAAGTGATTTTCATCCTCGATGTTCATATACTTGTTGTAGAATGAATTTATCTACTTAAAGTTATATCAAATTATTTTATTTAATATAGACATCTAAATATTTATTTATTACTGGAAGACTCAACGAACTTAGTTAATTGTTGTATTACTCCATTTTTAATTGTTTATTTATATAGTTTTTTAATTTTTGTTTTTTTGTTTTGGTAGATATTAGTGAAAATTATTTATATTGTTTTTTGAGGATGTGACATACTTACACATGGCCCTCATACTAGATTGTATTATGAGCCTCTCTTCTCAATTATATATAAAACTAAAAACTGACCTTTATTATAATAAAATATTTAAATTGATCAATCTTATTAGTTATGATTTATTATGATTTTTTTATCAAATTTATTATTAGTGATATTTTTTTACTAAAAAGCTTTTAAATTATTATTTTAGTTATATTTATCTTCTTGAAATTCTATACAATTACATATTACATCATATTTTATCAAATTTATATTTAGTAGATTTTTAAAATATATTATAATTCATATAAAAATGATAAATCATCACATATCACATCTTTTTCATCAAATTTCTCTCACATCATATCGCATATTTAAGAGGCTCATTCTTATCATTTTCCTGCTGAAAAATTTGGTGTTCTTTGCGCTCTTGTTAAGTTTTCTCTAAGAATATATGATGACAACCACTTGGAGTCAGAGAAATCTCATCTTCTTGACGTTTTTTAGAATAATGGGTATACTAAATCTCTAGGCCTTAAGGCCTTTCAAAAAGCCTATAAAGGATTAAAAGGAAAATCTACTAGGGAGGACCATGTATCAAGGTTCATCTCATGTTTATCTAAGGGACCACGGACAAAATTGCCCATGTCCTTAGAAGGAATAATGTCTCTTCTTTGTTCAAACCTCTGTATACTGTTAGAAATTCCCTTGGATTTTCAAGGAACCTATCGACCCAAAAGACATGAAAGGTGTTTACATGGTTCCTTTTTCTTGTGGCACTCCCTATATTGGTGAAACAGGTTGGTCCATTAGACAAAGAATCCAGGAGCACGCTGTAGACATTAGGCACAATCCATCCCACACATTGTTTCTTGCAGAACATGCAGAGAAATCGTGTCACCATGTATGCGTTGAACACTCGAAAGTCATTGCTTAGGTTGACCACTTCCATCATAGGAAGTCATTGAGATTGAAAGACATGCTAAGAATCTCTCTAGGTGATTTTCCCCCATGGCGTCCAACCGCTTTTGCATTTGGTCTATGATTGCTATTTTTAGAGTTTCATTTCCTTCTTTCCTCTCTTTCATCTTTGATCTTAGATTTATTTCCTTTAATCCTCCTTTTCATCTTGATTTTTCTTTATTTTACCCTTGACATTTTCTTATATATTATCCTATGTATTTTCTTACAATATATTACATATTTTCCTATGTATCTATAAACTATTTTAACATTGGTTTTTTCACCAAACGTGGACAAAATCCTAAATCTTAGATCTAATATCAAAATTCTATTTTAACATATTTCTAATATATTCTAGAACCTGGATAAAAAAAAAATAGAATCTAGATAAAGAAACCAACTATCCTATCATATGCATCAAATTTCTAAAATCTGCATTAAAAATCACAGACCTCAGCAAGTATACCACATAGCTTATTTGTTCTACAAATAATGCAGCTGTCATAACCAGTTGCCAATTTGGATGACTAATAACCTATTCCACAAAAGCACTCACAACTGTCATTTTTCTGTTTTGCCAAACTATGGTAGCTCAAAAGTTGGATGATTTAGGCAGAGCATCATGGCTATTAATGAAGCCAAAAGTTCCTCACAGGTCTACTTTTAGTAGTTGGCCCAACAGCTAAAGGCTTTGCTACACAATCTCACCTTCTTGTAGAGCACATCAAGGGACCGATGAACAACAATTCCATTTAGGAGAAAATTTTTCCTTCTTTCTCAGTGCCTTCAATTGGGAATCGTCCAATACTGCTCCACCTATTTCTCTCAACAATTCATCATTGCTCACAACCCAAGTCTTGCAACATCAGATTTAGTATACTACACTCAACAATTCTTTCTTGCATATTTTTCACTGAAATATCTCAATAAATGCTAAGATGTGGTAGAGTTGCAATGCAAAGCAATTGTTAGCACCCAATTAATCACTCTGGTTGTATTGAGCTAGTTGCCCAGTAGCTCCTTATGCAATAATAGGACCACAGTTCTCCACAACTCTCAGGGAAGACCCCCGTCCACTCTGTGAGTTATCTATAGCCCTCATGGAAGACCCCTGTCCGCTCTGTGACTTATCTACAACCCTCCTGGAAGAACCCTGCCCGCTCTGCAAATTATCTGTCCATTCTCTGTTTCTACCCGTCAGCCTCTTCAATGTTTGCTTCAAAGATTGCAAATATACCTTGCGCTCCTACTAAGAACCAGCAGGTGATTCTTGATTCCCCGGATAAGCTGGCATTCTTTGCTCTGAATACGACCTTAGAAATGAAGAGGGATACTGCATGGATGGCATGGTAAATCGCTCTGATCTCAAACCACGCTCATACCAACGATGCCTTGATCCACTCGTGTCTTCGCTGCACGAGGCGGTGCCGCTCATTGAAGCCTGCTTTGAGATACGAGGGCGGCTTTCAGAGGTGGACGGCCCCTGAGTGCGCGTGTGAGAGAGCGTAGTGATGCTACAATTCCTTTGTAGACTAGGTTTTAGCCTTTGTGTCGTGCAAATATACCATTCCATGGCCAATTGATCGGACTCCTTGCACAGCCTTACAAGAGAATGCCCCATGGAGTACGAGCGACGGAATTTCTTGCCCTGATCTAGGCCCAGCATGGAGAGTGATTCTTGAGAATTGGTGTTCTCTACTGCCACAGTGACCTCAACATCATTTTCCATACGAATGCTCACGTTGCTCGCTCCGTCCACCACAATCGTTACCTCCTCCGGTGGCGTGATCTCGAGCGGCTCGATGATTCCGTAGGCGGTGTCTGTGGGGTTCGCCTCGTCGGTGGGCACTAGATCGATTCGGCAGACAGGACACGTTGTGTGGGAGAAGAGCCACATATTGATGCAGTGCAAATGGAAAGTGTGGTTGCACTTGGGCAGCAAGCGGAGCTGCTTGTCTTCGAATTCGCTGAGGCAGACCGTGCGCTCGAGCGTTTCTTTGGTCTGCATCTTGAGGCCCTTCACGAGATCGTAGCTGAACACCGAAAAAATTTCGATGACAGCCTTGTTGAGACTACGGTTGCCTTGGTTCTGCCTCCGGGCCTGTGTATTGGCCCCCCTCTCCACTCGTGTAAGGCTTTCATCTCCTCGATCGAATTTGCTGAAGCAGATAGAGAAACAACCCACAAAGAAAATCAAGCCCACTAGCACAACCAGGATAATGGTAGTGGATGGGCTAAAACTACCGTTGAAGCCACCATAGTAATCATTGTTGCTATCGGGAGGGCTATTGCTGTTATCGGCCAATCTCATGGTAGAAAATGGGGCAGCAAGACTAAAATTCGCAGAGTTTCCAACGACGACCAAATTAGAACCTCCTGTTGGAGTTTCTGATAATTCCAGAACAATGACTGAGAGAATAATAATCTCCTTGTAACACAGAGAATAACTGGACAAAGATTGCAGAATAAAACTTTTATATTTCATTAACAAAACTAAAGCTATTACAACTTTCTTCCACTGAAGTGGAATTACAAAAATGCTTGACTGCTCCAGACGCAGTGCTCACACAACTTCTCTCTGTCTCTCAAAATGAAAAAAATAGTTTTCTGTTATGCTTCACTATGTTTTCTCTGCCTACGGGCTTACACAACAATACTACACAACAATACAATACAATGCAATGAGCCTACGGGTTTTTTCACTCTTTTTATATGGCATGGCGTAACATAAAACATAAAACAAATTACAATATAAAAAATATTGCTGGAACATAAAACTTTAATCTAAAATTTCTTTTGCGTGATATGCGAGTGGAGCCCACATCGCAATCGGCGATCGGCGGATGAGCGGAACGGTTTGAACAACAAATTTGCGATGTTGCGATTAGCAATGTGCGATGGACCCCACGGCGGAGATCGCATCGGCGCATCGACGAAACACGGTTGCAGACGACTTGAACATTGGCGAAGCGATATGCGATGTGCGATGAGCGACATCGACAATATCGCATCGGCGGAAATCATATGCGTTAGGCGGAATGGTTAAGTGATGTTGCGATGTGCGATTGCGATGGTGGTGGGGACCACATCGCATCGTGGATTTGCTTTGGAACATAACATATGCGGTGGTGAGGTTGGTGAATGCGATTGCGGTGAGCGATTGTGGTGGGACCACATCGCATCGCAAACATTCAATCGGCGGTAACACATTTCGGAAGGCGGAAAATACATCGTTCCTTTGCGATGTGCGATGTGTGATGTCGCAACATCGCATCGCATCGAAACTCCTTCATATCAACAAGACACTAACTCAAAAACTTTGTGATTGGCGATGAAGTGGTGGGGACCACAGATGACGTGGCCCAGTTCAAAACTTAAAAGGACTTGGCGCGTTTAAACAAAACTTCTTCCTGTTTGGTTGTTGAGGGCTTAAAAGCCCGAAAAGACTGTTCTTTAATAAAACTCTGTTCTTGCGTGGTTGAACCACAAAAGTCTTCATTTCCTCTGCAAAGTCGGCTGCGCCCATCAAACATTAAATTCATCCCTGCAATGGTGGCTGCTGCCCATAAACTTAAATTCCATCTTTACGGTTTTTCTCCATGTCTCTGTTAAATGCACAGAAGTGTACATTCAACCTTCTGTTGCTGCCCCTGTTGTACTTTATTTCTACCTGCACAGGGTGCGCAGGTGACTTTAATATTTTCAACACTCCGCCATTAGCAGTCGAGTTCATCCAACGGCTCTGCTGAGCTAATTGTCTGCTCTTCATTCTTAACCCGATGAATCGAGTTGAAATTTCAACGATCTCGTAGCAGAGAAATGGCTCAGGGTATCTTGCTTTATATAAAGTTAAAAAGCACATGTATTTAAACATTGATTCCAAGTAAGGGTGGCGTTGAAGAATTCTACGCATCTAGAAAGCACTAGTGATCGATAGGCTGGCATTGACTTGAAAATTTTGAAGAGATCAAAACAGCTGGCCTTCTACATCTATGGGGTAAGCGTATTTATTATTGCACGTGTGGAGATCTAATAAAAATAAAGAATTAACTGGTGAAGGTTTTGTCGCTTTATGTTTTTCAAATTTTTAAATGTATGAATAGTTTTAAGATGAATTGTATGGTTAATTTTTTCAGTTATATAGAAAGAGAAAAATTTATTAAAATGAATTTTATTGAACATGTAAGCTTTTTAATTGAAAAGTTATTTTATAATTAGGCATAAATTTTCAATTTGATATGTGATTTTTTTTTTCACAAAGAAAAAGTTCGTAATTTTATTTATGAGAAAACAAAATTACATGTTGTATGTGCTAGTATATGTCCAATGACATCCAAATGCCGCAAAATAAAAAGCAAAGGTGATACAATTAAGATTTTCTCCCCTTCTTCTTTTCAACCTTACGCCAAGCACCAAGTGTTTGCTCGGTCTCGATAAGGAGAAGTTGATTTTCTTCTGTTGGTGCTCCATGATCCTTGTCAGAGTCAGATGTGTCTGATGTATGTGTTCTTTTGTATCCCCCACTGTCTAGTGTGCCAGGTACCATGTCCTGCTGAGTCTTTTTGGTGGTGTCAAGAGGATCTTGCATTTCCTGTTCCTGTGTGCCCAAGGAAGTATCTGTTTGTTGATTCTCATGTGGTGTTGGTTCCACCTCTTCTTCCTGTAGTTCTGGCTCTTCCGAGGGGAATTGCCAACCTTTTGCCGCTTTGCCTGTTTTCTTCTTTTTCCTGTTATCCCTTTTTGCTGCCGGGCATGAGTTTTGTAGGTGTCCTGTGCACCTGCATATACGGCATCTGAAGGCTGTGTTCTCATAGTCTAAATGCTGTGTCCATCTCTGTTGTTTGTTGTTCAGTATAATGGACTCTGGGAGTCCCTTGCTCAAATCCACCTCCACACAGATTCGTGCAAAAGTGTATATGCGTTCTTCCAGGCGTTGGGTGTCTGTTTTAATGTATCTGCCAAGGGTGTTTCCAATGCAACCAAGAACATTTTCATTCCAAAAATGTAGCGGGAGGTTGTAGAGCCTAACCCAGACCGGCATTTTGGTCACCTCCATGGTATTGGCATCAAAATTTGGGAACCATGGTGTAATGAAGAGACCCGTGGAGCCTCAGAACCATGGTCCCTGACTGATAATGGCATCTCTGACCTCTGTGGATGAAAGTTTGACAATGAAGAACCCCTTAGAACATAGGTGTATTTCACATTCCATGGTCCAGTTTGTAAAAATCCAATGGAACAGCTCCATTGGTTTGGGCCAGAAGCAGTTGAACCTGCCTATTATTTCTTGGGATTCGTAAACAGTTCTATGCATATCAATATCTATGCTGTCTATGTTTATTTCAGGCACGTTGTCCTGCAGTTCTACAATATATGGCTTGGGGGAACTTTCAGCAGGGGCGACAGGTACTGTGGGAATGTTTTTGTCGCCCTGTAATATATTCCTGTAAGAACCTTTTGTGGGTACAGTTTTGGATGCACCAGCGCCCATGGAGGGACCATGAGCCCTGTTTTGTCCCATCATTCCACCCCTCAGTATAAGGTTGAGACAGATGGAAGACCCAGTGACAATGGAGTAGTCATTGACAGAACAGTGGTCAGCTAAAACTTCCCCCCCAAAAATCAGAGACTGTGCATGAACTGGGTAACCCGCCTTAGTTTGGATTGCTTCCTTCAGATGTAGTATTGAATCTAATGTTCGAATCCATATTATAAGGCTATTTCCTACAGGAGGCTTAATGAACACTTGATATGAAGTCGAGCCTACCTGGGAATCGGAGTTGCAGATATGCAGGCTGTGATTTTTGACAATAAGCACCACCTCGTGAGCCTGTTCCTGTCTCAGCTGGTCCGAGTGCAGCCATAGTGTCCCCTTGAAATCTGAAGTCCCCGCATCAGCTGTAATGGAGAAACTAGCCAGCCTCTGCAGCCTCTGGTTCGTATGCAGCTGTGGAGGCCGCCAGGCTTTTAATCCGGATGCCCAAAGTCTGCCCATCCTCGAGGCCCAGGGCGAGGGTGTGAAGGCCGGCTTTCCAAAAAGGTATTCATGCGATATACGCTCCCAATAACATAGAAAGACTGAAGTCTCCGCTTGTGCAACCGACCGATAAAACAGAGTAATGCGCCCAGTGGCACCATGAGAGATGCAGCAGTGCACATACCCCGTCGGTGGTTCAAAAACAAAGCCATCAAAGAACAAATAGCGCTCGCAGGTACTTATTCCATGCCCCGCAATATCATTTGTTAGACTGGTCAGGCACCAGTACCCCTTTCTGATAGTTCTGCAGGTCCATGAACCTGTCACAGCAGAAATGAAAAATTTCACAGGTGCAAATGGATGCCGAGCCCGAAAGACACAAGGAGCATCGATGTTAAAGCAGAATCTCAATCCATGGAGGCGCCTCCTGTGCAACGATCTCCAATCCGCGGCGGCGATGGACTGTAACCCTAGAGCAAAAATTTCTCCTGCACGCGCCATCCCAACCCCCGATATGTATTGCTAATATTTAAATTTATTTTGATGTTAAAAATAAAATCAAAGTTACATATTATCAAAATATATGATTATTTTAAAATAGTTTAATTTTTTTAATAATTATAATTTATATAGATTTTTTTTAATTACAATTTAGGTTAGGTTGAGATTTTTTTTTAATTTTGGATAAAAGTTTATTTTTTAAAATTTAAAAGAAAAAATTAATAATTTAAATCAATATTCACACATAGTGATAAATAATAATAATCTTCATTCCAATTAACCATCAAATTTGAATTTAGATTTACCTATTAAAAACATAATTTAAGTTTTACTATTACCGCACATTGAATATTTTTTAAAAATTAAAATTTTAAAAAACAATCAAATTTGAATTTAGATTTTACCTATTAAAAACGATAAATATATTCATCGAAGTTTTATTATTACCGCATATTGAATATTTTATCAAAATTAAAATTTTAAAAAGATTGATAAAAAATAACTATTTTGTTTATTTAGTAATATAATTATTTACTATTCATATTCATTAAATATATTATTTTATGTGAATCATTGGATCTTACTATCACCTAAAATCATCAATTTATTCTAGATAATTATTTTATTTTAAATTAAAAGATAAAAAATAAAAATAAAAATAAATCATTGAAAACGTGTATACACACTAAATAATTTATCGAATACTTAAATTTTCAAAAACAAAAGGACAATTTTAAAATATAATTTACACCCTTCCATTGGGCATTGTTTTGTTTTGCGTTCAAGTTTCCCCATTCCATACCTTCTAGATGATTAGCTCGACCACCGATCTCGGAATTCCCGTCTTACCACGTCAGAGCGCTGCTCAGATTAACGTCCACGAATTACAGAAGTCAAGACGTCAGGCTCCTATAATTTAACAATCACTTGGAATATTCTCATTGTATTTATTTTTAAAAATTTTGTGAGCTACATTTATCATTATTTTTTTAATTATTTACTTTGATAAAATATTTTATTTTAAATATATATATATATTTTTTAAATGTATAAAAAATTTATAAACTTAAATACTTTTACATTTTAATATAACATTTATTGTTAATATCACACTAAGTTGGCACTTAAAGGATAGTGTTGTGTGTAAGATGTCAGTGAAAATCTCACACGCACGTGTATGGATTTGAGTGCCAAGGAAAATCTTCATATTATGTGTTTAATGAAACCTTTTCATCTCAAGTATTTGACAAAACATTTGATAGAAGTGTTTGATGAATTGTCTACTACATGTTAAGTAGTTGTTGACATTATTGTCATCTAGAACTAATTTCTATTTCACTCATGGTTAGGGCTCTTAATTGAACATTGAATCTGTGACAAATTTAATAAAACAATATGAGTTTTAATGGGTATTTTTATAGATCATTAATGTCTTATATTTTAATGTAAATTACTCACAACTCAATCTTTATCATTTAGCTATAACTTATGTAAAGATTTGAAACTATTTATTTAGTCTTGTAACTATGAGAATTAGTAGTGATCGCAATTATAACTAGTAGTGACCCTTGTAATCTATTTTACTTCAAAGTCTGCATCCTTGAAAGATGTAGTAAAATATGAAAACAAATCTAGTTAAACTACTTTGACTTCTTTGTGTGATGTCTATATTGGTGGAGATCACAATGCTAGAGATCACTAATCTTCATCACAACTATGAAATTACTCCTATTGTTTATAGATTTAATGGTTGTTAACCTCCTTCATTGGATTCATTCATCTTGAAGAAATAATTGTGAGATATCCAAGGATTTTTTTTTAATAGTTTAGTGTTTTGATCATACTAATTATAAGAAAGTTTTAGAGGAGGGTCCTTGGTTTTGGGGAAGCATAAGTCTATTTATTTAACTCCATTGCTTCAAAAATTTGATCCAAGCTCTATGTATATTAATTGAATGTGAGTTTGGTTATGTCTCAAAGGTTTGGTCATGAAACTATCTCAAATGAAATTATCTAGACAAAATGATTCTCAAATGGAAAAAAAATTAGATGGACTCTAGTCTTGGGTTATAAGAATATAATATTTTAGTGTCATTTTTCTTATCTTCCAAGACATTTACAAGATCCTTGTCTTCATGCATGAGATCATTCTACATGGAAAAAAGGGTTCAAATCTAAAAACAAAAGTTGGGCTTTTCCACTTGCTGAAAAGGGAAAAAAAGTGTGACACCCCCTTCCCACATCTACTGAAGTAATCAACCAATAGGGGTAAACATGTGACAAGAGGCTAATAATATGAGATTCAACTTCCTAGATGGCCTTGAGGAAGTGGAACCGACGGAAACAAGACAAACACACCTTACACAACATCAAAAACATCCTCAAAAGGTAACCTAACCTTCCAGGCCCTTGAACCCTAAGGGAGACATACTTTTTGACCAATTTGAGCCTTAGCTGAGGGCATGCCAAGGAAAGGTAATGGAGAAAATCCTATAATCATGGCCATGCCAAGGCAAGGTAGTGGCTAGGGCCCGATTTGGTCAGTTTTGTGCCTGCAACTGCAGGATTTCTACAACCTTTTTAGCCCCAGAGCCCAGGTTACTATCCAGATCTTCATGAAACTATAGGAGATGATAAATAACATTAAAAAAAGGTACAAAAGTAATCACATCATCAAGAACTCATCCAGACCCCTCCTAA
This sequence comes from Pinus albicaulis, assembly GCA_034641835.2. Classification (NCBI taxonomy): domain Eukaryota; kingdom Viridiplantae; phylum Streptophyta; class Pinopsida; order Pinales; family Pinaceae; genus Pinus; species Pinus albicaulis. The sequence continues at coordinate 1,855,981,184 of CM076578.1, read as the reverse complement.
CCATGACAGGAATTTCATGAAACATGTCACAAACATTGCATCTACAGGTATAAACACTAGATTTAAACATAGAGGTCTCATACTTATCTGAGAATTGCTAAGAAGCATTGCTCCCTTACATCATAACTTGCAATACAATCTATTTGACCAAAAGATACATGGTGTATTCATTTACAGGTAAACACATGGAGAGAGTCATACATCATCATTGATAAATTGCATGCTTATAACCAACATAATAACTACATAAATACAATAGATACAACAACAATAGAATCCACATAATAATCAGTACAATTTTACATCAATTACCAAAGGAATGAATTTCTCATTAATGAATGCAAGAACCAACCGAGGATGAGATTACCACATTCCACGCGACCATAGATTGGCTGAGCCAAATCTCTCTTCAGAAAATCACCTCCGTGCCATATTCGAAGCATGAATGTGGGACTCATAACTAACCAAAAAGGAACCAAACAATCATAGATGCTACCAGAATTCTTCGCCTACACTGTGAGGAATTTGAGTTCCTCCTAGTCTCTCAGGCTTTACCATAACCCATAGTCTGATCCAGGGGTCACTAGGCCCTACACCGAGATCATCTCTCTAGGTTTTACCATACATCCCATCCTGGGACTACTAGGCCCAACGAAGATAAATCCACCTCTTGTCTTTACCGTATATCCCGCCATTCACCGACAAGTATTCCCAGGCCCACCGAGGCACACAATATGGATTTATCGCAACCCACAGTATCGCTCAAGGGTTACTAGGCCAGTGGCTTTACCGTGATCCACATTCTGGTTCAGGGACCACCAGACCATGTGTTTTTCATTTCAGAGATTCACCCTACTCAGCTTTGAATCCATCCGGCAATCTAGCTCAACTAAATTATGAGAAACCCATCTCATCAAATCTATACGGAAATGGAACAGCTAGGCTGAAAACACCATCACACCTGGTAAAACCCATGCCAAGACAACAAGAAACCACATGCAATACCATGCATGCTAGATCTAGCAAGGAAATCACATATGAAAATCGATACCTGTAAAGAATCCCGTTGTAGTTGCTTGATCCTGCTCTTCCTTGCTTGCTTTTCCTTTCTTGCTCCAATACCCAAGTGCTCCAAGAAATGTCTAAGTGTCCGAGAGAGAGAGAGAGAGAGAGAGAGAGAGAGAGAGAGAGAGAGAGAGAGAGAGAAAATAATGAGAGAGCTCCAAAAAAGGTACTGACAAAAGGTAGAAAAAGCTTTCCAATTGGTCCTCATAAGCCTTTTTATTAATGAGGCTTCTATTTTCTTCATTTTCCATTATTTTCCTTCATTTTCCTCCTCACATGCAACCTATGACCTTTCATCTACCTTTTCTCCTAATTTCCATTATTTTCATAAATAAATGTACCAAAAATACTTTTTTCCTCTTTAATGCCTTATCCATTGCCTTTGCTAATTTCCTTTAGCCATAATAACCAAAATGAACACCCGCTAGGATGTTTTTCCCGATATTCAACTTGGAATATGTGTCCCATCAACTGTGGTTATTATTTTTAAATTTATTACATGGAATTTTCACCAGGGTTGTTACAGAACCCTCCCCCTTGGGGGAATACCATCCTTGGTGTTCAATGACACCTACAAACCAGCAAACCGCTGAAAATAAAACATACTGCCTATGGAGATTTATAACACAACCCGTCTTATTATTTACAATGAATAACCTGCTCAAAAGCAAAAAACATCATGACAATCATACTTTGTATTGGAGATTTATAACACAGCTCATTACAATATTTATAATAATGTACACATATCCACATATACACATTTTCGCAATTAGAAAATAAAAGGACATGATACCTGTATCAATCAACAAGGGAATTCAGAGGCTAATACCTCCACCCTCAAAAGTAGTATCAGGATTAACCTCCTTCCCAGGAATTCCAGAATCCACTATTAAAGTCAAATCTACAATCCAAATTTTAGCGCTACAATCCTTCGTTGTTTTCTTCTCAGTGAATAGTTACCGACTCACTGTTCCAGGGAACACTCCCAATGTGCATTTAATTCCATATGGAAATGCTAATGACCAAACAAAATCCATCCCCGACCTTCCCTTATCTGCTACATAGTCCCTCGGGAAATCCAATCACCCCTTCTGTGTAGTCACACACCTTCCAAGTTTCGTTGGCACTCCCATCCTAGGAAGTCCATCCCTTGGCAATGCTTCCTTGCATCGGAAGATATAAAAAACAAGGCATATACCCACCTCAACCATCATATTGGTCATATCATGCTCATGGAAATCAATGGACACTATTGGGTACCAATGTCCCACAATGGCCCTGCTCCTGAAGTGTGTTACAAGGATATTGTTGCCCGTTTCAATTCCTTTTGCTGATGCTTCTAGTTCTCGCAATCAATTTCAACCATCCAACCAGTCATTTCCGTGCTTCCTGTATGAAGCACATAACTACCATTAGATTCAAAATAAATTGAAATAAATTCACATCATACCTCATTGGTATCTCATCAATAAGGTACACTTGCAGTTCTGTTCACTTCCTGTCACAAAAAGTCAAACCAGTTGTTTGATCGAATCATCATGTATAAACACACCACATATAACTAGATAAAAACACACCCATAATAGGTCAAAATCATGAATCACATGCAATCATCATAAACCATAATCATAAGTCACATGTAACCATCATAAGTCAGAATCGTAGATCACGTGCATAATAAAACTGAAATAAAATATCGATACTTATCCTTCATCGGTTCGTACTTTCGCCTTTATTCTTTTCTACCCATACCGAATTGGTTTCCACACCTGGCAAGCACCTAGTTCCTTTGCTTCTATTCAATCATGTACACAAACATACAATGTACAACACGTACAACACCACTCAATGCATACACTCACACTGGCATACAACACCACTCAATGCATACAACCACACTGGCATACAACACATACAACTACACCCAGTATACAATAAAACACAATACATACTGCTACACCGGAATACAACACATACACCTACACTCGTTGTACCATACAACACAATACATATGCCTACGCTAGCATACAAGACATACATATACATATACATTTACAACGTACAACACAACGAATACACATTTCATGATACCATAACTACACCATGCACATACATAGTACCACATGCTCGCAACACAACATGTACGACATGCATACAATACCATGTGTGTACCAGTACCATATGCACAACATGTACACAATACCACCGGTACACCACTACTTGCACAACGTGTGCACAACATCACATCTACATGATAGCACCTACAAAATGTGTACACAACGCCAAATGTACACCGCACCACCTGTACAATGTGTACACAATAACACAACACCACATGCACAATATGTACACGACACCACATGTACACAGTGCCACATGCATGACATGTACATGGCACCACCTGCACACATCACCACAGGTACAACATGTACACAACACTGCATGCACACAACACCACATGTACAATCATGCACATGACACCATATGTATAACACACACAACACCATATGTACATGGCACTGCATATACAACATGTACCTAGCATCATACATACAGAACACTGCATATCCCACATGCGCACAACACCACATATCCAACATGTGCACGGTACGATGTGTATACGGCACCACATATCCAACATGTACATAGTGCCATCTATACCTACTAGTGCATATGAAATATGCACACAACACCATATATAAAACATGCATACAAAATCATAGGTACAAAACACTACATATGTTACATGTACACATCGCCATAGGTACAACCACAAAATATACAACACGCGCAACACACTCCACATCCATAGACCACACACTGACCCCAAAGAAACATTTATTCTAGTGTCTTTCCACTATCCATGCTCACCCTAGCATGCCGCAAATCACACTACTTTCACTTCTCTGATGCGCCCCTCAACATTAATTGTCCATAACATAAGCATAGGAATAGTACAAGCATATAACATTGAATCATATCCATGTGATACTGACCTCATAAATCTGTCAAGGCTACTCTACCACTTGATTCCTCATAGCCAAGAACCTCTTCATGTCATTCACCTGCATAAGAAATCTTTCCTCCACAAGAATGATTGTTGAAAACCTTGTCATACATACATACATACATACATACATACATACATACATACATACATACATATATATATATATATATATATATATATATATATATATATATATATATATATATATAGATAACAATCATGAACCTGTTAGACAACGACAAACACACACACACATATATACATATAAGCATTAGCATTAAACAATCATGATCCATGACGACCCTGTCACACATGACATACATACATACATACATGTATACATTTATAAACATCAACCTAATCATGATCACAACACAATTGCTAGGTATCATAAGGTCTAGGTTAAGAGAACTTCCTCATTTATGCACAACCTTGAGAACCAAAGTTTCCAACTTAGCCAAGGCATCTAAGGCCTTATATCCATTTAATTTACCTACTCTTCCCTTGTCCATTTACCAAATGGACCTAACCAATCTAGCTAACTATCATATTCTTGCATTTCGTTGCCCTTATACATGCACCAAGCTTCAATTGAGTCCTACATTACCTGTTGGGTTTCATCTAGCTCTCCCCAAGCTCCATAACTTTCCTTTTTCCTAAGCCAATCCCCAAGACTCAAAACCTAAAAGGAAAGACAAGAAACAAAGAAGAGGAAAACCCTGAAAACCCATAGAAATATGACACAACGAACAAAGTGGCAAAGCCTTGCACTTGACATAAAAAAAGTTGCAAATCAAGGGAAAACAAATCATAAAAGACAGAAAGCACAATACTAGCAACAAACACCATGACTCAATCCCCCATGGCTTCCCAACACTTCCAAAGGAAATTTCAACCTGAGCCTTCTTTAAGATATTCTTAGAACCAACCTCTTGTTGTTTGTTGTCCACGTGCCTTTGCCAACATAGAATGGTATTAGGATGAGTAGGAGTATAATCCAGTCGCCTTGCAATGATATTCAACAAGCCAATTCCCCCCTTACCAAGACAAAGATATAAGCTTGTGTTTGGTAAAGGCCAAGTAGTTTGACCATATTTTCTATTGAAAAGAGTATGGAGATATAGAAATAGCCAAAATAACCATACCAATTGAGAAAGGATATGCTAAGTCAAGCAATATGAAGTGAAGGGGTTATTTTGAAATCATAATCAAAATTTGAAATTCCATCACCTTGGGGAGTGGACTGTATTAGCCAAGAAATGGAGGGTTTTTTTTAGGTGGGCCATTTTGAAATCAAAATCAAAACTTGAAATGTCATTTCCCAAGGGAGTGGAATTCATTGGAAAAAGAAACATAGGGTTATTTTTCTACCTTGTCGGGCCATCTAAATGTGGGCAAAGAAGTTGATTCTTGGTAAAGATTGGAAATAATGTGTTATTATTATTGAAAGAAAATGATAGGAAAAATAGTCAACAAAACAATAAAGAAAAAAATACTCAAAACTAACATATTACTAGTATTTTTTAATTGTATGAGGTAAATATGAAAAGCTAAACATAGATTGAAAAATACTATATATATATATATATATATATATATATATATATATATATATATATATATATATAAAACAATGAAGATAAACAATAAACTAATCTACAAACTTACAAAGTTTCAATAGAAAAATGTTCTAGCAAAATTTAATTGATAAACATGTTCCAAACTTATAATAACAAAATAAGATTTATGCAATAGTTATAGAGCTCACAGAGTAGGTATATGTTCAACTTTGGTGGATGTGAATTTTGAGCACTACAACCTCTTCATTAAGGGATGACAATGTATTTTGATTAATATTGAACTTTAGACAGTTATACATAAAACTAAAAACTAGGCTTTATTATAATATAATATTTAAATTGATTTTTTTATTAATAATATTTTTTAATTATTGTTTTAAATTATATTTATTTTCTTGAAATCCTATACAATTAGTTATATTTAATTACATATCACATCATATCACATCGTGTTTATCAATGTTTTATTAAATAGATTTCTAAAATAATTTAAATTATACATTAAGATGATAAGTAATATTGAACTTTAATGTTATATATAAAAGAAAAAACTAGCCTTCATAAAAATATAATATCTATTGAACTTGAATGTTATATATAACTAAAAACTAGCCTTTAGTATAATATAATATCTAAATTGATAAATCTTATTATTTATGATTTATTATGATTTTTTTTCAAATTTATTAATAATAAATTTGTTGCAAAAAAAAACTTTTAAATTATTATTTTAACTTATATTTACCTTCTTAAAATTCTATACAATTACATATCACATCATGTTTATCAAATTTATATTTAATACATTTTTAAAATATTTTAAAATTTACAAAAAAAATGATAATTCACCACATATGACATCTTTTTCATCAATTTCTATCACATCATATCTATCAAATTTCTATCTAACATATTTTTAATATATTCTAAAATCTGAATAAAAAGACCAACTATCACATCATATGCATCAAATTTCTAAAATATTGTATAATCTGCATTAAAAAAAAGAACAAACAATAATTATATACTTCCATCACAACCTTCCGGGCCAACCGTTACTTCTATCACAAGCCTCACTCTTTGTTTTGACTTACACATCAAATCCTTGCGTCTCCAACACTTGTACAATTATTGGGCTACGAACATTCTATGGGCCAGGCCAACCTATTCTCTTTTGGACAATATCACAGCTTTCCTCTTCCCATTATTAAATGGGTTAGAATGTGATGTTCCACTCAAGCTTTACCACAGCCCCTGTACCAATGGCTGAATAGAGGGCAGAGAGGTATCATGCCTCCTATGGTTCAGCACACAGTACTATTTATAAAGCAAAGAATAATGCCATGTTAGGGCACTTCCAGCCACCCGATGCTTCATTCCCTCCAACCTGTTGGAATTTTGTCAATGCCATAGATATTGAAGATGTGGGTTTGGATAATCTGCTTATAACTCTGTGTAGCATGGACATAATTTATTTGACTCTCATACTATTGGAGAAATGTGATGAATTGGAAGCTCATAATGTTGCAATTAAATGAAGTCTCACACCGAAAGAAACCCCTCTAGCACAGCAGCAAACCACTCTCAAAGAAGCTCACAGACAACTGGTAGAACATGAACCTCACATTCTTCAGGCTGAGAATATCCAGTAAGATTTGATTGATCAGAGCACACAGATGATGAAGTTGGAAGCAGAGCACGTTGCAAAATTAGAATAGAAAAAGAGAATTTATGCACACATGGTGGCATTAAAGACGGACGTTAATATTTTATATGCCAATAAATAGGTCTTATCTATTCAGCTATAAGAGTGACTAATTACTCAAATGGATTTGAATTTTGAGCACTACAAGCTGCCCATTGAGCAATCAGAATTGGCAACCCTTTTTTGGTTTTTTTTAACAGTGGGACAGTGTAAACCCACAGCAGGATTTTTCTTGAAAACAATACAGTGGAAACCCACAATAGATTTTCTTTTTTTTTAAACAATAAGACAGTGGAATCCCACTGCTGGAAAAATTTATTATAAAGCACACACCTCGGCTAGTATACCAAATAATGCAGCCATCATAAGCAGTTGCCAATTTGGCTTATTAATAACATATTTCTCAAAAGCACTAACAACTGTCATTTTTCTGTTTTTCCAAACCATGGTGGCTCAAAAAGTTGGATGATTTACGCAGAGTCTCATGGCTATTAATGAAGCCAAAAGTTCTTTACAGATCTACTTGTAGAAGTTGACCCAACAGCTAAAGGCTTTGCTAGACAATCTCACCTTCTTGAAGAGCACATCAAGGGACCGATGAACGGCAGTTCCTTTCAGTGGCAACTTTATCCTTCTTTCTCGGCGCCCTGAATTGGGAATCGTCCAATTTCTCTCAACAATTCATCATTGCTCACAACCAAGTCTTGCAACATCAGATTTAATATACTACACTCAACAACTCTTACTTGCATATTTTTGACTGAAATGTCTCAACAAATGCTAAGATGTGGTACGGTTGCAATGCAAAGCAATTGTTAGCATCCAACTAATCACTCTGGCTGTATTGAGCCGGTTTCCCAGTAGCTCCTTATGCAATAATAGGACCCCAACTCTCCTCCACAATTCTCAGGGAAGACCCCCGTCCACTCTATGAGTTATCTACAGCCCTCATGGAAGACCTCGTCCGCTCTGTGAGTTATCCACAACCCTTCTTGAAGAACCCCGCCCACTCTGCGAATTATCTGCCCATTCTCTATTTCTGCCAGTGAGCTTCTTCAATGTTTGCTTCAGAGATTGCAAATATACCTTGCGCTCCTGCTAAGAACCGGCAGATGATTCTTGATTCCCCAGATAAGATGGCATTCTTTGCTCTGAATATGACCTTAGAAATGAAGAGGGATACATGGATGACACGGTAAATTGCTCTGATCTCAAACCGCGCTCATACCAACAATGCCCTGATCCACTCGTGTCTCGGCTGCACGAGGCGGTGCCGCTCATTGAAGTTTGATTTGAGAGACAGGGGCGGGTTTCAGAGGTGGATGGGCCCTAAGAGCGCGAGTGAGAGAGCGCAGTGACGCTACAATTCCTTTGCAGACCAGGTTTGAGCCCTTGTGCCATGCAAATATACCATTCCGTGGCCAATTGATCGGACTCCTTGTTGGAATTTTTGAGAATTCTAGAACAATATGGAGAGAATAATGCTCTCCTCTAAACACAGAGAAATTAAAAATTTTTGCTTCAGAGAGACAGAGATTTCACACTATAACAATTTCATTAACTGTGAAAAAAAACTATTACAAAAAAAACTTCCTCTGTTGAGGAATTACACACAGTGACTGCTGCTAACACAGTGCACAAAAACTAACACTCTGTCTCCTATCTAAAAACAAAAAAAACGCACTGTTGTGTGTTACATAAACTTCAAATTTTACAATGCCTCTCAGGCCTTTTATGTGGCGCAGCACATATTAAACATAAACTTTAAAACTAAAATAAAAACTTAAACAACGTAATGCCCTTTCGGGCCCACCGTTACAATAGTGCACATGTTATATTGATTTATGTTAAAACATAACATAATCAATAGTTTAACACATTACTTCGTCGCACGATAAATAAAACACATTACAACGTAAAACCTTTACAAACAAAGCTTATCAAACATCCGCCAGACTTCAAAAACTATCAACCAAAATTCATCGGAAGATTTCGCGTTACAAACTAGAAGCTGTGACATCATCTTTTGTGCGCGCGATGGATTATTAAATCCAGCGCATAAAACCATATCGCATCCGCCAACTCGTTTTGGATACGGCCATTTTTGGACGCGTGATGAACTATTTCAATCACGCTTTTTGGTTCTAATTGATGATGTCAATCAGAGTTCAATTTAATGTCAACCCGGGAAGGTAAACTTAGAAGTGCTTATCTAAAATATATAGATCTAAAAAGATTCATAATTTGTCCAAGATCTTAAAGTTACCCTACAAGAACATATTCATCAAGATCTCTTTCAACAACTAATCAAACCTAGATCTAACAATTGTCAAGATCCTAAGGTTCTCTTACAAGAACACCTGAATTTTAGGATCTCCTCCAATATTAGAACATTTAACAAAACTTAAAAGCTGAAATGAAACAAACCTAAATCTAATAATTGTATGAGATCTTATCGTTCTCTTACAAAAACACTTTCAAATAAGATCCTTCAAATATTAAAACATCTAACAAAACTTAAAAGCTGAAAATGAAATAAAAACATAAATTAAATTATACCTAAAGTAAGCAAATAAGCATGCAAGTGAGGCCATGGGGGCCCTCCATAACTCCACAAGCACACCACTTCAAAGGAGACTCAGATGTAGAAGCAAAATCAAGGTATGATTCTTTATTTCAAAATCTCCATTACAAACCAACTCTAAGATTACAACTCCAAGCTTCTAAGATTACATACTCCAAAATTCTAAGATTACAAAACTTACAAATGGAGGAGATTGTACTCCTATTTATACAATGGGATGAGTAACAAACTCATAATGATTATCCACTAATATTTCTTTAGTTCCATACGTCTCTCAACCATCTAGACACATAACCCCCTTTAGTCCTTGATCTTCTCCATGAGATCATGATCTTCTTCATGAGGTTTATCTTCTCAAATTCGAATTTGATCATTCAAGGCCACATAAAGGTGTCTTGGAAGCTTCCTTGGCACCTACACATGTCACAAAAACAATCCACTTTCCATATATAAATTAAAATATATTATTTTCTAATATTTAATCAAGAATTTCTCTCAAAAATGCTTGAAAATAAATAATATTTGGAAAATATAAATGGGACCCATTAATGATGAATAATGGGGAAAATGAAGTGAAATGGTAGTGAATAATGAGTGATACAATGGAAGCATAGGTGAAAAATGTATGGTAATGAGTGATATTTGTATGAAATTTTGAAGCCCAAACACGCGCCTATAAACGTATTGGGTCCAAAACTTAACATTACAAACGGGCCATAAAAAAAAACTTGTGATTCAATACTTTGCTGCCGTGTGGTCTGTGGGACCACTTCTCCCATGGAATTAAGCTTTGGCGGAGGGCGATTAACATTTGCGATTGCAATTGTGCGATCGCGCCAATAGCATCGCAACATTTCTTTGGACACAAAACATACGTCGGAGGTAACATATGCGACTTGTGATTGTGATTGCGATCGCATCGTGACTTGCGATTCAAAAATACTAGTGGGGACCATAGCGACTTGTCCCATTCAAAACTTGGAAAAATGACTTGGCGGCGTATTAAACGAAAAAACTCTGTTTTTCTTTATAAAGCTCTGTATTCAAATACAACGACTGTTCACTGAAAATAACAAGCGGTCCTGTGTATACTCTGTTCTTAAATAAAAAGAAATGCTCTGTTCTGAATGTACAGAGACTGCAGGTTTCAAGGACGAACTTGACTCTTCAATTCTTCTAGCAAGCGGCTCTGCCGCAGAGCCCTTCAAACAAAATTGGAAAGTGGCTTACAGTACAGAGGGTAGTTGAAAGTAACATTTCAATACTCCCCCTTAATTTCAACTGCTGGGTTATCAGTCATACCTAGACATTTCCTCAAAAACTCAAAACTCTTTTGTCCCAATGGCTTGGTCAGAATGTCTGCAAACTGCTCCTGAGTTCTGTAGTGTTCTAAAACAATTTCACCATTGTTCACTAGATCCTTGATGTAGTGAAACTTTGTGTCAATTTGTTTCGTTCTCTTGTGAAACACAAAATTCTTTGATAATGCAATAGCTGAGTTATTGTCACAGTAAATCACTGTACCTTTTACTTGCTCTTGGCATAAAATCCTTAGCATCCTTCTCATCCAAACTGCTTGACACGCTGCTGTTGTAGCTGCCACATATTCTGCCTCTACTATAGACAACGCTACAATAGGCTGCTTTTTAGAAGCCCATGAAATGGCTCCTGGACCCATGTGAAAAACATAACCGAATGTGCTTTTCCGATCATCTACACTTCCAGCCCAATCACTGTCAGTGTATCCAATTAAATCTGAACATTCTGAAACAGTATATAAAATGCCAAACCTTTTAGTACCTTTAACATACCTCAGAATCCTTTTTGCTGCCTGCCAATGTGCTTCTTTTGGCCTCTCCATGAATCTGGAAATCAAACTAACAACATGCATTATATCTGGCCTAGTTGCAGTCAAATACATGAGGCTGCCAACTATGCTTTTGTACAAACTAGGATCAAAATCCTTGCTGCTGTCCTCTCTGTTGAGTTTTAATTTCATCACTGTGGGTGTTATTGCAGCTTTGCAATCCTGCATGTTAAATCTTTCCAAAACCTCATTAACATACTTTGCTTGTGAGATAAAAATCCCATTTTCATTTTTCTCTACTTCTATTCCTAAGAAGTACTTCAGCAAACCCATATCAGTCATTTCAAATTCATCTTTCATGACTACTTTAAAATTTTCAATAAGGTAATCATCATTACCTGTAAAGATCACATCATCAACATATAATACCACAATCAACATCTTACCATATTTTTCTTTAATGTAAAGGGTGGGTTCTCCCTCACATTTTTCAAATCCATTTTCCAGTAGATAGGAATCTATCCTACTGTACCATGCTCTTGGCACTTGCTTTAGCCCATAAAGAGATTTCTTCAATTTGCACACTTTGTGCTCTTGGCCTTTCTTTTCATAGCGTAGAGGTTGTTCAATGTAAACCTCTTCCATTAACACTCCATTTAGGAATGCTAACTTCACATCCATTTGGTAAACTTTCCACTTGTTTTGTGCTGCTATGGACAACACTGCTCTCACGATTTCCATTCTAGCAACCGGTGCGAAAGTTTCCTCATAGTCTCTCCCATGCTGCTGCTTATACCCTTTGACAACAAGTCTGGCCTTGTGTCTCTCAATCTTACCTTCAGCATTACTCTTGGTCTTGTAGACCCATTTAACTCCAATGACATCTTTACCTTTTTGTAGTTCAACTAAATCACATGTCTTGTTTCTTTCTATGGCATTAATCTCTTCATCCATAGCTTCTATCCATTTCCTATCTTTAATAGCTTCTTCAAAATGAATAGGGTCATCAGCATGACAATATAAAGCAAACAAAGAGTTCATACCTTCATTTGCTGCCTCTTGCTCATAAATGTCATTTAAATTTCTGAACTTTGTTCCTCTTTCATTTGGTGTACAAGTGCTTGAAGAAGCACTTGAATTTCCTCCTTGTGGTGTGCTTGGAGAAGCACTCTCATTTCTCCTCAAGGGTATCTCTTGCTGCCCTTGTGTTGGTGCTGCTGTTGGAGGATGTATTTCAGCCATCTCTTCATCATTTTCATCATGAGACAAATAGTTTTTAACATTCACTGTTTTCTCTATGCTTCTATCCCAAGCTTCCTCTTCAATAAACTGAACATCTCTACTCACAATAAAATTCTTGGTGGATGGGTTATACAACTTGTAAGCTTTGGATTCCTCACTATATCCAATGAAAATACATTTCTCCCCCTTGCTGTCCAACTTCTTCCTTAGCTGATCTGGAATGTGTGCATAAGTCACACAACCAAAAACTTTCATGTGTGTGACACCTTTCTTTATGCCACTCCATGCCTCTTCCGGAACTTTGTTCATGACTGCTTTTGTTGGGCATCTATTTAAAATATATGTTGCACAATGTACAACTTCAGCCCAATAATCATTCGGCAAATGCTTTTCTTTAAGCATACTCCTTACCATATCCATGATTGTCCTATTCTTCCTTTCGACAACTCCATGTTGCTGCGGACTGCATCTAGTTGTAAACTGCTTATGAATCACATTTTCTCTACAAAAACGTAGAAATTATTTAGAGATATACTCACCTCCTCTATCAGTCCTTAGGAATTTAATGTGCAGCCCACTTTGGTTCTCCACACGTGCTTTGAAATTGCAAATATTTCAAACACTTCACTTTTGTTTTTCAAAAATTAAACCCAAGTTTTTCTTGTAAAATCATCTATAAATGTTAACATATAGTGGCTGCTAGCAAGTGATGGAGTTTGCATCGGTCCACATAAATCTGAGTGGACAATTTCCAAGGGTGCCTTTGCCCTTATGCTTTTCCCGGATGGGAAACTTTCTCTATGTTGTTTACCCAAGATACAACCTTCACAAAGGCTGTCCGGTTTCTCTATCAATAGCAGACCTCTTACCATTCATTTTCTATTCAACAAGTTAAGACCTCCAAAGTTGAGATGTCCAAATCTCAAGTGCCACAACCAATTCTCATCTTTTGGTTCGCTTTGGAAAGCCTCTTGTGTCACTGCTGCTATTTCTTCTCCATTCTTCAAATCTGCCCTCATCTTGAGAGGGAACATCCTGTTCCTTGTCATCTTCACTTCAACAATACATTGTTTGCTGGGTGGTTTATCCATGATGGTGCATACATCATCCTAAAAGAAAACATTGTACCCCTTTTGAACAAGATGTCCAATACTTAAGAGGTTACATTTCATTCGAGGAACATAATAAACATCTGCTATGATTTATTTTCTCCTTTCCTTGTTAAGACATTTACATCTCCTTTTCCCATAACAGAAACTTTACTGTCTATCCCTAATGTGACTTATGACTTCACATTCTCATCTAACATAGAAAACATGGCTATGTTTCCTGTCATATGGTTACTGCAACCGGAGTCTAGAAACCATAAATCTTCACTCTTTTCCTCAGCCATATTACAAGCTAAAAACAATTTTTCTTGGCTGATATTTTCTCTAGTGAAATTTGCACTTGTTCTATTACTCATATCATGCTGCTTCTTCCTACATTCATTTGAATAATGCCCATATTTTTTACAATAGTAACATTGGAAATTGGATTTATCATACCTTTGTCCATGAGCATGTTGCTGTCCACTTTGCTGACTGCTGCCTTGACCTTGGTTCTAATTTGGATTGCTGCCCCTTCCTTTAGCATTTGCTGGACTGTTTCTTCCACCTCTGTTTTGGCTTCTGCCTCTTCCTCTCTTGTTTCCTCTGCCTTGACCTCTTCCTCTTCCAAAGTACATCTGGGTCTTAAAGGCATGCTCTAGAGATGAGTTTTCATTTCTACCAGATCTCTGGTCATGTGTCATCAGTGATGCATGAATCTCATCAACTGAAAAGTTTGTGAGATCCTCTGTCTCTTCTATGGTGGTGACAATCACATCAAACCTTGAGGGTAGGCCCTCAATAGTTTCTCCACAATCCTTCTCTCTTCAAGAGTCTCTCCATGAGACCTTATCTGTGTGACCATTCCAATCACATGCGTGAAGAATGAGTCAATGTTATCTGACTCCTTCATGCAGAGAGTCTCAAAATCTCTCCTCAGCAATTGTAGTTTTGTTGTCTTCACTTTCTCCATGCCTTGATAGGCTGTCTTGAGAGTTTCCCATGCTTCTTTGGATCTCCTAGCTGCTGCTATCCTTGGAAACACACTCTCATGCACTGCTTGATACAAATAGAAGAGGGCTTTAGAGTCCTTCTTCTTATTGCTCTTCAACAACTCCTTCTCTGCCTGAGTTAAGGCAAGAAACTCATTTTCATCCACTGGCTCTTCAAAACCATCCTCAACAAGTTCCCATAGGTCTTGAGAGGCAAACAGGGCTCTCATGGTTATTTCCCAATAATCATAGTTTCTTCCATTAAATTGTGGGAGCTGAGCATTACTAATACTCGATCATGCTAGTGCTGGCTCCAACCATCCTTGCACTCTAACTATGCTTCAAACACTTGGCTGTGTTTTTAAAACAAATTGTCTTCAACAGTAACACAAAAAAAAATTGTCTTGAGAATACCTTGGGTTCTTTTTGACTGAGTCTTCACTCTGCTGGAGAAGCTGCTGCAACAAAGAAATCCTTCCTTCAGGTTCTTTGACACCTTCAAAGAGCCTAGACTAGCTCTGATACCATGTTTGCGCAGCCTCACAAGAGAATGCCCTGTGGAGTACGAGCGACGGAATTTCTTGCCCTGATCCACGCCCAGCACGGAGAGAAATTCTTGAGAATCGGCGCTCTTTGCTGCCACGGTGGCCTCGACATAATTGTCCATACGAATGCTCACGTTGCTCGCTCCATCCACAACAACCGTTACCTCTTCCGATGGCGTGATCACGGGCGGCTCGATGACTCCGTAGGCGGTGCCCGTGGGGTTCGCCTCGTCGGTGGGCACTAGATCAGTGCGGCAGACAAGGCACGTTGTGTGGGAGAAGAGCCACATATCGATGCAGTCTGGATGGAAAGTGTCGCTGCACTTGGGCAGCAAGCGGAGTTGCTCGTCGTCTTCGAATTCGCTGAGACAAACCGCGCACTCGAGCATTTTTTTGGTCTGCATCTTGAGGCCCTTCACAAGATCGTAGCTGAACACCAGAAAACTTTCGATGATAGCCTTGTCGAGACCATGTTTGCCCTGGTTTTGCGTTTGGGCCTGTGCATTGGCCCCCCTCTCCCCTCATCTAAGGCTTTCGTCTCCTTGGGAGCATTTGCTGAAGCAGATAGAGAAACAACCCACAAAGAAAAACAAGCCGACTAGCACAACCAGGATAATGGCCATGGATGGGCTAAAACTACTGTTGAAGCCGCCGTAGGGATCGTTGTTGTTATTGGGAGGGCTATTGCTGTTATCGACTAATATCAGGGCAGAAAATGGGGCAGTAAGACTAAATTTCTTAGAGTTTCCTACGACGACCAAATTAGAACCTCCACCATTAGCAGCCGAGTTCATCGAATGGTTCTGCAGAGCTAATCGTCTGCTATTCATTCTTAACCCGATGAATCCAGAGTATGATAAAAGTTGAAATTTCAACGATCTCGTAGCAGAGAAATGGCTCAGGGTATCTTGCTTTACATCAAGTTAAAAAGCACATGTATTTAGACTTTGATTCCAAGTATGGGTGGCCTTGAAGAATTCTATGCATCTAGTAAGCACTAGTAGTCGATAGGCTGGCATTGACTTGAAAATTTTGAACAGATCAAAAGAGTTGGCCTTCTGCATCTGTGGGGTAGAGCATATTTATTATTAGAGGTGTGGAGAGCTAATACCCATATAAATTAAATTGGTAAAGTTTTTGTTGCTTTATGTCTAATTTTTTTTTTTGGTAATAATTGCATGTGAAAGAATGGTTTTAAGATGAATTGTTTGGTTAAATTTTTCATTAGTTATATAAAATAAGAAAAAATTAATAAAATTAATAAGGGGACACCTGTTCAGATTCTGTCAGAAACGACGAATCTGAACAATGTCACAAACTAAAACTCCTACAATATAATGCCTTCGGCGTAAATAACAAAAAAATAATAAAATTTAAAAATGAATTTTCGTTATAGAAGTTGAATATGTAAGCTTTTAAGTGTAAAGTTATATTATAATTCGACATAAAAATGTGATTAAAGTTAAATATTTTCATTTATTTTGATTTTAAAAATAAAATCAAAATTACATATTATTAAAATATATATTTATATTAAAATAGTTTAATATATATATTTTAAATTACAATTTAGGTTAGGTTGAGATTGTTTTCTAATTTTCGAATAAAGTTTTCATTAATTAAACTTTTATCTTAAACAAGTTAACAATTTAAATCAATATTCAAACATAGTGCTAAATAATGATAATCTTGATAAATAATGATAATCTTCATTACAATTAACCGTCAAATTTGAATTTAGATTTTACCTATTAATAAAATGATAAATATATTCATTTAAGTTTATTATTCCCGCACATTGAATATTTTATAAAAATTAAAATTTTAAAAAGATTTGAAAAAACTTAACTATTTTATTTATTTATCATTATAATTATTTATTATTCATATTCATTAAATATATTATTTATGCGCATTATTGGATCTTACTATCACCCATAATCATCTATTTATTTAAAAAAAAAAAAAAAAAAAAAAAAAAAAAAAAAAAAAATCATTGAAAACGTGTATACACACTAAATAATTTATCCAATAATTAAATTTTCGAAAACAAAAGGACGATTTTAAAATATAATTTCCACCCTTCCATTGGGCATTGATTTGTTTGGCGTTCAAGTTTCGCCATTCCATAGCTTCTACATGATTAGTTCCATCACCGATCTCGAAATTCATGTCTTACCACGTCAGAGCGCTGCTCAGATTAACGTCCACAAATTACAGAAGTCAAGACGTCAGGCCGCTATAATTTAACCATCACTTAGAATATTCTCATTGTATTTATTTTTTAAATTTTTGTGAGCGACATTTTATTTGGGTTAAATTTATATTTAAAAACAATTAGAAAGAATTAATATTATTATTTTTAATTATTTACTTGATAAAAATATTTTATTTTTAAAAATGTATAAAAAAATTATATATTTTAATATTTTTAAATTTTAATATAACATTTTATGTTAACATCATACTAAGTTTGTAGTTAAAGGATAATGTTGTGGGTAGGATGTCAGAACAATCAATGAAAATCTCACATTCACATGTATCGGTTTGAGTGCCAAGGAAAATCTTCATATTAAGCGTTTAATGAAACCTCTTCATCTCAAGTGTTAGAAGTGTTTGATGAATTGCCTACATGTTAAGTAGTTGTTGACATTATTGTCATCAAGAACATTGAAATTTCCACTAATGGTTAGGGCTCTTAATCGAACAATGAATCTATGATATATTTAATAAAACAATATGAGTTTTAATGGGTATTTTTATGGACCATTAATGTCTTATTTTTTTTTTTAATGTAAACCATTCACAACTTAATCTTCATTATCTAGTTATAACTTATGTAAACATTTGAAATTATTTATGTAAAGATTTGAAACTATTTATTTAGTCTTGCGATTATGAGAATTAGTAGTGAGCCTCGCAATCTCTTTTACTTCACAGCCTCATCCATGAAAGATGTAGTAAAATATGAAAAAAATCTAGTTAAACTACTTTGACTTCTTTGTGTGGTGTCTATATTGGTGGAGATCACAACTATGAAACTACTCCTACTGTCTATAGATTTAATGGTTATTAACGAACTTCATTGGATTCACTCATCTTTATCAAATAATTGTGAGATATCTTTATTTATTTCAAGGTATAATTTTTTATTAGTTTAGTGTTTTGATCATACTAATTATAAGAAATTTTTAGAGGAGGGTCTTTGGTTTTGGGGAAGCATAAGACTATTTATTTGACTCCATTGTTTCAAAATTTTGATCCAAGCTCTATGTCTATTAATTGGATGTTAGTTTGGTTTTGTCTCAGAGGTTTGGTCATGAAACTATCTCAAATAAAATTATCTAGACAAAATGATTCTCAAATGGAAAAAAAAAATAGAAGGATTCTAGTCTTGGGTTATAAGAATACAATATTTTCATATCATATTTCTTATCTTCCAAGACATTTACAAGATTCTTGTCTCCATGCATGAGCTCATTCTACATGGAAAAAAGGGTTTAGATCTAAAAACAAAAGTTGGGCATTTCCACTTGCTAAAAAGGAAAAAAAAAGTGTAATACCCTCTTCCCACATCTACCCAAGTAACCGGCCAACCGAGGTAAACATGTGACAAGAGGCTACTAATATGAGATTCAACCTCCTAAATTACCTTAAGGAAGTGGAACCGATGTAATTAAGACAAACACACCTTACACAGCATCAAAAACATCCTCAGTAGGTAACCCAACCTTTTAGGTCCCTAAACCTTGAGGGAGACTGACTTTTTGACCAATTTGAGCCTTAGCTCCGGGCATTCCAAGGCAAGGTAGCGACCAAAATCCTATAGCCGCAGGGATGCCAAGGCAAGGTAGTGGCCAAGGCCCGGTTTGGTCAGTTCTTTGCCTGTAACTTCGGGATTTGTGCCACTTTTTTAGTCCTAGAGCCCAAGTCACTGCACATAACTTCATGAAACTGTAGGATATGATACATAACATTAAAAAAAAGGTACGAAAGCAATCAAATCATCAGGAACTCATCCAGACCCCTACTAGCCATGAAAACCATTTCATCAAACATGTCACAAACATTGCATCTACAGGTATAAACAACATATTTAAACATATGGGTCTCATACTTATCTGAGAATTGCCAAGAAGCATTTCCCCCTTACATCATAAGCTCCAATACAATATATTTGACCAAAGATACATGGTGTATTCATTTACAAGTAAAAACATGGAGAGAGCCATACATCATCACTGATAAATTACATGCTTATAACCAACACAATAGCTACATAAGTACAATAGATACAGCAACAATAGGATCCTCATAATAATCAGCACAATTGTGCATCGTTTACCAAAGGAATTAATTTCTCATTAATGAATGTAAGAACCAACTAGGGATGGGACTACCACGTTCCACCCGACCATAGATTGGCTAAGCCAAATCTCTCTTTAGAAAATCACCCTTGTGCCATATTCCAAGCATGAATGTGGGACTCATAACCAACCAAAAAGGAACCAAACAAGAATGGATGATGCGGGAATTCTTCGCCTACACCATGAGGAATTTGAGTGCCTCTTAGTGTCTCATGCTTTACCACAACCCACAATCCGATCCAGGGGTCACTAGGCCCTACACCGAGACCATCTCTCCAGGCTTTACCATACATCCCATCCCGGGACTACTAGGCCCAATGGAGAGAAATCCACCTCTTGGCTTTACCGTATATCCTACCATTCACCAACAAGGATTCCTAGGCCCACCGAGGCACACGATCTTGCTTTAACGCAACCCACAGTCTGGCTCAACAGTTACTAGGCCAATGGATTTACCATGATCTACAGTCTGGTTTAGGGGCCACTAGGCCATGTGTTGGTCATTTTAGATATCCACCCTACTCAGCTTTGAATCCATTTGGAAATCCAACTCAATCGAAGTATGAGAAACCCATCTAATCAAAGCTATACCAAAATTGCAAGGCTAGGTTAGAAACACTATCACACCTGAAAAATCTCATGCCAAGATAGCAAGAAACCACATGCAATACCATTTATGCTAGATCTAGTAAGGAAATCACATATACAAATTGATACCTGCAAAGAATCCCATTTTAGGTGCTTGATCCTACTCTTCCTTGCTTGCTTTTCCTTTCTTTCTCCAATGCCCAAGTGCTCCAAGAAAGCTCTAAGTGTCCAAGAGTGAGAGAGAATAACGAGAGAGCTCTAAAAATGCACTGACAAAAGGTAGCAAAATCTTGCCAATTGATCCTCAAAAGCCTTTTTATTAATGAGGCCTCTATATTCTTCATTTTCCATTATTTTCCTTCATTTTACTCCTCACATGCAACTTGTGACCTTTCATCTCCCTTTTCTCCTAATTTCCATTATTTTCATAAATAAATGTGCCAAAAATACTTTTTTCCTCTTTAATGCCTTAGCCATTTCCTTTGCTAATTTCCTTTAGCCATAATAATCAAAATGAACACCCACTAGGATGTTTTTCCCAACATTCAACTTGGAATACTTGTCCCATCAACCGTGGTTATTATTTTTAACTTTATTACATGGAATTTTCAACAGGGCTATTACAAAACCCTCCCCCTTGGGGGAACACCGTCCTCGGTGTTCAATGACACCTACAAACCAGAAAACTGTTGAAAATAAAACATACTACCTATGGAGTTTTATAGTATAGCTCGCTGCAGTATTTACAATGAATAACCTGCTCAAAAGAAAAAATCATCATGGAAATCATATTGTATATTGGAGATTTATACCACAGCTCATTACAATATCTACAATAATATACACATTTTCTCAACTAGAAAATAAAAGGATACGATGCCCGTATCAGTCAACAAGGGAATCCAGAGGCTGACACCTCCACCCTCAAAAGTAGTACTAGGATTAACCTCCTTCCCAGGAAGTCCATAATCCATTGTCAAGTCAAAGCTAAAATCCAATGTTTAGCGCTAAAATCTTGCGATGTTTTCCTCTTAGTGAATAGTTACCGACCCATTGTTCCAAGGCACACTCCCAATGTGCATCTGATTCCATATGGAAATGTTAATGACCAAACCAAATCCATCCCTGACCTTCCCTTCTTTCTTACATAGTCCCTTGGGAAATTCGGTCACCTCCTTCCGTGTAGTCACACACCTTCCAAGTTCTATTGGAACCCCCATCCCGAGCAGTCCATCCCTTGGCAAGACTTCCTCTCATCATCAGATACAAAAACCTAGGCATATAATTTCCTCAACGATCATACCGGTCATAGCATGCACATGGAAATCAATGGACACTATTGGGTACTAGTGTCCCACAATGGACCTTCTCCTGAAGTTTGCTACCATCATATTGCTACCTATTTCAATTCCTTTTGTTAATGCTGCTAGTTCTCGCAGTTAACTTCAACCATCCAACGAGGCATTTCCATGTTTCCTGTATCAAGCACATAACTACTATTAGATTCAAAATAAATTGAAATAAATTCACATCATACCTCATTGGTAACTTGTCAATAAGGTACACTTGCATTTTTGTTCACTTCCCGTCACAATAAGTCAAACCAATTGTTTGGTCAAATTGTCATGTATAAACACATCACATCTAGCTATCTCAAAACACAACCATCATTGTTCAAAATCATGAATAACATGCAATCATCATAAACCATAATCATAAATCACATGTAACCATCATAAGTCAGAATCGTAGATCACATGCATAATAAAACTGAAATAAAATATTGATACTTATCCTTCATCGGTCCTTACTTCTGCCTTTTTTATTTTGTACCCACACCAGATTGGTTGCCACACCCAGAAAGCATCCAATTCCTTTGCTTCTCTTCAATCATGTACACATACACACAGTGTACAACACATATATCCACACAATGTGTACAACACCACACAATACATACACCACGTTGGCATACGACACATACACCTACACCTGGTGTACAATAAAATACAATACATACGCATACACTGGCATACAAAACATAAACCTATACCTGTTGTACCATACAACACAATACATACATCTACACCAAAATAAAACACATACATATACATATACATTTATAGAGTACAACACAACGAATACACATGTCATGAGACCATGACTACACCATGCACATACACAGTATTACATGCCTACAACATAACATGTATGACATGCACACAATACCACATGTGTAGCAGTACCATATGCGCAACATGTACACAATACCATTAGTACACCACTACCCGCACAATGTGTACACAACGCCAAATATACACTGCACCACCTATATAATGTGTACACAATACCACTTGTCCACAACACCACATGCACAACATGCACACGATACCACATGTACACAACGCCACATGCACAACATGTACATGGCACCACCTACACACATCACCACATGTACAACATGTACACAACACCACATGTACAATCATGCACACGACACCATATGTACATAGCACCATATGTATAGCACGCACACACCACCATATGTACATAACACTACATATACAACATGTACCTAGCACCATACATACACAACACCACATATCCAACATGGGTACAACACACATATCCAACATGTGCATAGTATGATATGTACACAACACCACATAACCAAAATGTACATAGCACCATCTATATCTAGCACTACATATGCAATATACTCATAACACCATATATAAAATAGGCATACAACATCATAGGTAAACAACACTACATTTGTTACATGTACACATCACCATAGGTACAACCACATAATATACAACATGCACAACATATACACAACAATAGTACTGCTCATCCATAGACCACACACTGACCCCATAAGCAATCTTGCTTCTAGTGTCTTTCCACTATCCATGCTCACCCTAGAATGCCGCAGATCACACTACTTTCACTTCTATGATGCACCCCTCAACATTACTCGTCCATAACATAAACATATGAATAGTACAAGAATATAACATTAAATCATATCCACATGATATTGATCTCATAGATATGTCAAGACTGCATTGCCACTTGATTCCTCATAGCCAGGAACCTCTTCATGCCATTCACCTGCATAAGAAATCATTCCTCCACAAGAATTTTCCTTGAAAACTCTGTCATATAGTGAAATAGATACATAGATCGATACACACACACACATATAATCATCATAAAACAATCATGAACCTGTAGACAACAACACACACACACACACACACACACACACACATACATATAAACATTAGCATTAATCAATCATGATCCATGACGACCCTATCAAAAACAACATACATACATACATACATACATGTATACATATATAAGCATCAACCTGATCATGATCACAGCAAAATTGCTAGATATCATAAGGTCTAGGTTAAGAGAACTTCCTCATTTCTGCACAAAATTGAGAGCCACAATTCCCAACTTAGCCAAGGCATCTGACACCTCATATCCATTTACTTTACCTATTCTACCACTGTTCATTTACCTAATGGACTCAACCTATCCAACTGATTATCATATTCTTGCATTTCGCTTCCCTTATACATGCACCGAGATTCATCTAAGTTTTACATTACCTATTGGGTTTCATCCAACTCTCCCCGAGCTCCATTACTTTCCTTTTTCCCAAGCCAATTCCAAAGACTCAAAACATAAAAGGAAAGACAATACAAAAAGAAGAGGATAACCATGAAAACCCATAGGAATAAGACACAACGAACAAAGTGGCAAGGCCTTACATTGGACATAAGAAAAACTGAAAATCAAGCATAAAAAAATCATAAAAGACGGAAAACACAAGACTATAAAAACACACAGCATGACTCAATCCCCCATGGCTTCCCAACACTTCCGAAGGAAATATCACCCTGAACCTTCTTCAAGGTTTCATCGCAGTCTCTTTTTCCATGCAACATAATGCATCATACTGCCATAAACACATAATTGTCAGTGCATAAATAAACATAAAAACAAGCTAGTTACCTTACCTTGTTGTGCCAGGCACACTGCCCTATAACTAAACACACGTCATCCATATGTACCAAACATCAATACAACATATCTACCAATTCGAAATCAACTTTTACCAAGACTAAAAAATATGCCATAATCAACAATCAACTCACATTCATTGGTCATAATACATAATGATACAACTATCACCCACTCACACTCAAGTATATACCAGATATCTCAGAACATATGTGTTAGCACAACCATATTAAAGCAAGATCATTCCTTCATGCAATCTTATAGACACATATACTCATAGCTTGCAATTAATCAAACATTCAAACAACTTGAAAACATACCATGTTAAATAAATCAACTAGATGTCGTAATAGACACCAAATCACTCAAACACCAAATAGACAACATAATCAAACATTCGAGCACCAAGTATATGACATAAGAAAACTCATACCTTAATGTATCTTAGAGGAGGCTATCTTGTCTTCACAATCAATCTAGATTAGCACAATATAACTTCACAACATATCAACTCAATCATAAATAAGGTCATGATATCCATAACAATATCTAGCTAGCATATTCACACCCTAAACTCATAAAAAATTCCATTCATGCATACAATCACATATGCATAGTCAATCTAGACATAACATTACACACAATCATAATTAGGGCTAAAACTACTGTTGAAGCCGCCGTAGAGATTGTTGTTGTTATCGGGAGGGGTATTGCTGTTATCGGCCAATATCAGGGCAGAAAATGGGGCAGCAAGACTAAATTTCTCAGAGTTTCTTACGATAACCAAATTAGAACCTCCACCATTAGCAACCGAGTTCATCAAATGGTTCTGTAGAGCTAATCGTCTGCTACTCATTCTTAACCCGATGAATTCAGAGTATGATAAAAGTTGAAATTTCAATGATCTCGTAGCAGAGAAATGGCTCAGGGTATCTTGCTTTATATAAAGTTAAAAAGCAC
The DNA here is from genome assembly GCA_034641835.2 of Pinus albicaulis. Lineage (NCBI taxonomy): Eukaryota > Viridiplantae > Streptophyta > Pinopsida > Pinales > Pinaceae > Pinus > Pinus albicaulis. The sequence continues at coordinate 1,855,955,604 of CM076578.1, read as the reverse complement.
ATGTATTTAGACTTTAATTCCAAGTAAGGGTGGCCTTGAAGAATTCTACGCATCTAGTAAGCACTAGTGGTCGAGAGGCTGGTATTGACTTGAAAATTTTGAACAGATCAAAACAACTGGCCTTCTGCATCTGTGGGGTAAAGCATATTTATTATTAGAGGTGTGGAGAGCTAATACCCATATAAATTAATTTGGTAAAGTTTTTGTTGCTTTATGTTTAGAATTTTTTTTGGTAATAATTACATGTGAAAGAATGGTTTTAAGATGAATTGTATGGTTAAATTTTTCATTATTATATAGAATAAGAAAAAATTAATAAAATTTAAAAATGAATTTTCGTAATAGAAGTTGAATATGTAAGCTTTTAAGTGTAAAGTTATATTATAATTCGGCATAAAATTTCAATTTGACATGTGATTAAAGTTAAATATTTTCATTGTTGAGATTGTTTTCTAATTTTGGAATAAAGTTTTAATTAATTAAACTTTTATCTTATACAAGTTAATAATTTAAATCAATATTCACACATAGTTATAAATAATGATAATCTTCATTACAATTCACTTCACTGTCAAATTTGAATTTAGATTTTACCTATTAACAATTAACCGTCAAATTTGAATTTAGATTTTACCTATTAATAAAAGGATAAATATATTCATTTAAGTTTTCTTATTCCCGCACAATGAATATTCTATAAAAATTAAAATTTAAAAAAGTTGTGATAAAAGTGAACTATTTTATTTATTTACTAATATAATTATTTATTATTCATATTCATTAAATATATTATTTATGTGAATTATTGGATCTTACTATCACCCATAATTATCTATTTATTTTAAAATAAAAAAATAAAAAATAAAAATAAATCATTGAAAATGTGTATACACACTAAATAATTTATCCAATAATTAAATTTTCGAAAACAAAAGGGCTATTTTAAAATGTTATTTACACCCTTCCATTGGGCATTGTTTTGTTTGGTGTTCAAGTTTCGCCATTCCATACCTTCTAGATGATTAGTTCCACCATCGATCTCAGAATTCCCGTCTTACCACGTCAAAGCGCTGCTCAGATTAACGTCCATGAATTACAGAAGTCAAGATGCCAGGCTGCTATAATTTAACGATGAGTCTTATTTCCTAGTCCATTAGCCCATAAATGAATGAATGAATGATATTTTTAATGTCCACAAGACTAAAAATAGTCTATGGGACCACCAACTTTCTTGTTTTTTTCCTTCTGCAATTCAATCCTTTTCTTACTCAAATTGATGATGAGCTGACCCAACCTTATAACAGTTCCATCATTGAAAAGAAAATGCCACGGAATTGATGCTAACATACTACGGTAACTGTCCCTGATGTCTTTGAAAGCGTCACATTCCAAAATGAAATGTTTTTCTGATTCCACTGCCCCAGAAGTGCAAAAAGTGCATACCCTTTCTTCCCAAGCTTATTTAGGTCTCTTCCACCATCCCGTTTCACACCGAAGTTGATGTGAGTTAGTTCTTAATTGAGCTATAAGAATCTTTGCCCTCCATGGAATGCTAGCTCCAATGTATTCTTTTTGTTGGAGATCACAAGTGGGGTTGAATTCCTGAACATAATACTTCTTCTTTCTACCGAACTCTTTTCCCCATATACCCTTACGGAACTTCTCCAGCACAAAATTCTTTAATTCCTTGCTATTTGTGGGACATGCATTCAAGTAAATATTCCATTTTTGCATCCATTTGTTGTTTTGTCTCATCCATGATTTCTTTCTTTCACTCATACCTTCATTGAAGATAACTTTCGACCATCTACCTTCTCCCATTTGCTCCATTCTATTTAGGTACCTTATAAGACGCACCATGGCAATTGCTTTGATGGGCGCTGCCCTGTTTCACTCAACATTATCTCATAGGGAACCGAAATTTTTATTTTGAACTTGCTCATGATCAAGCGTTTTTGAATTTTTTCAATTTGTTTCCATTTTGAAACAGAGATGCTGCTAGCCCACAATTCACACCCATATAATATCACTGGACAAACTAGGAGTCCAAAAAGTACTTTGATCGTGTTCCAATCCCATAACTCTGCCTCTCTACATCTATTTTGAAGTGCATATAATGCTTTCCACCCTCCCAAAATTATTTTCTTTCTGCAATCCTCCCAATTAAGCTTGTTGTTGAAATCGATCCCGAGGTACTTGTATTCATTTACTTATTCAAGAATGTTGTCTTGAAAGAAGAGCGTATGCTGGCTTTGCTTCCTTTTATTAGAGAAAATCATTATCTTGGTCTTACTGGTATTGACTTGCATCCCCACTGCTTTACAAAAATGCTCAAGGGCATATAGGTGCATCTGCAATCCATGGGCCGATTTAGCAACCAACACAAGATCATCGGCATATAGAAGAAGCTTTATCACAAACTCCCCCAATCGAACACCCTCCCCACCTTGCAAATTTAGCCACTCTTCTAGTTTGTCAATATAAAAACCAAAAAGGGTAGGGGATAAAGGGAAACCTTGCTTGACTCCGATATCACTTCTAAAACTTTCTGAAATGCCTGATGAAGTTCTAATCTTGACTTTCACCTCTTCATAAAGCCTATGGAAAATAGCTCTATATTGGAAAGGAATTTCAAGTTCTTCCATTCTACGCCACAACTTATCTCTAGGGACTGTGTCAAATGCCTTTTTGCAGTCAAAAAAGCAGAATAATACTTCTTCTTTGCTCCCCCAAACCTTTTCAACAATGTGTCTCAGTGTGATACCATGATCTACTATAGAATGCTTCGGCCTAAAACTTGCTTGCCCTTTTGCCCTCTTTTCTTTTACTTTTGCCTACTTACTAATTCTATTTTCTACCATGCCACTGAAAAGCTTTGCAAACAGATGATTGATCACAATGGTTCTATAGTTGGAAGGACTCTTAATGTCTCGGCTTTTAAAAAGGGGAATTTCTAGACTAGTTGTCCAATCCCTTGGGAACCCTTACTGAATGACATTGTTGAATATTTCCATGATTTGGGGTGCCAAAATGTTCATTCCCCACTTTATATATTCTTCTTGAAGTTCAACCAAGTCCCTTGCCTTCCCTGCTTTCAACTTTTTAATTCCTGCCTCCACCTCCCGTACTGTGAAAAGCTTTGTAGATGTGTTGATCCTGGGAGGAGGCTCAACCTCTACTTCTTTCATAGAGTTTCCTTGCATATTCAAACCACTGATTGGCTGTAATATGATTTTCAATTTGCTTCTTCCTTGGTTGAAGTGCCTGCCAAAAAAGTTTTGGGTTATTCTTGCCTAGATATATCAGCTCTTCCTGCCTTGTTTGCATGAACTCATATTTTTTCTTTTTTTTTTTTAAATCTGCTTATATAACTTTACATTCATCTTACCCTCTCCTTCCTTTTTCAAGGTTCTCCTTGCCATTTTGCATTCATCATCGAACCATGCATTCACAGGAAAAAAATTTGATTATGATTTCCTATTTTTTGATCTTTTTCACTTCTCAAGCGCACCCTGGATTATATTTGTTAACTCATGGCTGTTGAGGCTTTGGGGACCAATTTTATCCTTCTAAATTGATCTCCTCAACTTTGTTTTGAAGATAGTGCAATTTGCTTGTGTTAGAAGAATTTTTCCCCTTGATGCCAGTCGTTGAGAACATTGGGTTTTCCTTCGAGGCAAGAAATTCCCACCATCAGATTAAAACAGTGCATCATCCTGTGATGGCCATTTCCTGCCTCGGCGCATTTATGGGCTGATGGACTGGGAAATAAGGCTCGCCTAATTTAACCATCACTTAGAATATTCTCATTATATTTATTTTTAAAATTTTTGTGAGCGACATTTTATTTGGGTTAAATTTATATTTAAAAACAATAAAAAACAATTAATATTATTTTTTTAAAATTATTTACTTAATTTTCAAGTGATAAAAATAATTTATTTTAAATATAATTAATTTTTTTAGAAATGTATAAAAAATTATAAACTTTAATGTTTTTACATTTTAATATAACATTTTATGTTAACATCACACTAAGTTTGTAGTTAAAGGATAATGTTGTGTGTAGTATGTCACAACAATCAGTGAAAATCTCACATGCACATGTATGGGTTTGAGTGCCAAGGAAAATATTTATATTAAGCATTTAATGAAACCTCTTCATCTCAAGTATTTGAAAAAACACTTGGTAGAAGTGTTTGATGAATTGCCTACATGTTAAGTAGTTGTTGACATTATTGTCATCAAGAACAAATTTCCACTAATGGTTAGGGCTCTTATATCGATCCTCATCCTCCACTGTGCATCCTGCCTGCCTGCTTGCCTGCATTGGAAATTTCTGCTTTGGGACTTCCTTTTCATGGGATGGATTTCAAAGGACGTATTCTCGATGGGTGCGCGATTTTGATTCTGGATGGACAAATTCTTGATTGATGGATGCTCTTGGCCGCCTTCGTTCATCAGATGAACTGCGCCACGTCTCGACATCCTACTTTGACTGATATTGACTGGTTTGCTATCTTAGTCAGGGATTTCCGAGTCGTTCGGAGTTCGAATCTATGATATATTTAATAAAAAATAATGAGTTTTAATGGGTATTCTTATGGACCATTAATGTCTTATTTTTTTTTAATGTAAACCATTCACAACTTAATCTTCATCATATAGCTATAACTTATGTAAAGATTTGAAACTATTTATTTGGTCTTGCAATTATGAGAATTAGTAGTGAGCCTTGCAATATCTTTTACTTCAAAGCCTCATCTGTGAAAGATGTAGTAAAATATGAAAAAAAATCTAGTTAAACTACTTTGACTTCTTTGTGTGGTGTCTATATTGGTGGAGATCACAATGCTAGAGATCACAACTATAAAACTACTCCTACTGTCTATAGATTTAATGGTTATTAACCTCCTTCATTGGATTCACTCATCTTGATCAAATAATTGTGAGATATCTTGGATTTATTCCAAGGTTTTTTTTTAATTAGTTTAGCGTTTTGATCATACTAATTATAAGAAAGTTTTAGAGGAGGGTCTTTGGTTTTGGGGAAGCATAAGACTATTTATTTAACTCCATTGTTTCAAAATTTTGATCCAAGCTCTATGTCTATTAATTGGATGTTAGTTTGGTTCTGTCTCATAGGTTTGGTCATGAAACTATCTCAAATGAAATTATCTAGACAAAAGGATTCTCAAATGGAAAAAAAATAGAAGGAATATAGTCTTGGGTTATAAGAATATAACATTTTCGTGTCATATTTCTTATCTTCCAAGACATTTACAAGATTCTTGTCTCCATGCATGAGCTCATTCTACATGGAAAAAAGGGTTCAGATCTAAAAACAAAAGTTGGGCTTTTCCACTTGCTAAAAAGGAAAAAAAAAAGTGTAACACCCCCTTCCCACATCTACCCAAGTAAACGGCCAACTGAGGTAAACATGTGGCAAGAGGTTACTAATATGAGATTCAACCTCCTAAATTACGCTAAGGAAGTGGAACTGACATAAACAAGACAAACACACCTTACACAACATCAAAAACATCCTCAGTGGTTAACCCAACCTTTCAGGCCCCTGAACCTTGAGGGAGACTGAATTTTTGACCAATTTGAGCCTTAGTTGCAGGCATCCCAAGGCAAGGTAGCGACCAAAATCCTATAGCCACAGGCATGCCAAGGCAAGGTAGTGGCCAAGGCCCAGTTTGGTCAGTTCTTTGCCTGTAACTTTGGGATTTGTGCCACTTTTTTAGTCCCAGAGCCCAAGTCATTGCGAATAACTTCATGAAACTGTAGGATATGATAAATAACATTAAAACAAAGGTATAGAAGAAATCACATCATCAGGAAATCATCCAGACCCCTACTAGCCATGACAGCCATTTCATCAAACATGTCACAAACATTGCATCTACAGGTATAAACAACATATTTAAACATAGGGGTCTCATACTTATCTGAGAATTGCTAAGAAGCATTTCTCCCTTACATCATAAGCTCCAATACAATCTATTTGACCAAAGATACATGGTGTATTCATTTACAAGTAAAAACATGGAGAGAGCTATACATCATCACTGATAAATTAAATGTTTATAACCAACACAATAGCTACGTAAGTACAATAGATACAACAACAATAGGATCCTCATAATAATCAGTAAAATTGTGCATCATTTACCAAAGGAATTAATTTCTCATTAATGAATGTAAGAACCAACTAGGGATGGGACTTCCACGTTCCACCCGACCATAGATTGGCTAAGCCAAATCTCTCTTCAGCAAATCACCCTCGTGCCATATTCCAAGCATGAATGTGGGACTAATAACCAACCGAAAAGGAACCAAACAAGAATGGATGATGCAGAAGTTCTTCGCCTACACTGTGAGGAATTTGAGTGCCTCTTAGTGTCTCATGCTTTCCCACAACCCACAATCCGATCCAGGGGTCACTAGGCCCTACACCGAGACCATCTCTCTAGGCTTTACCGTACATCCCATCCCGGGACTACTAGGCCTAATGGAGAGAAATCCACCTCTTGGCTTTACCGTATATCCTACCATTCACCAACAAGGATTCCTAGGCCCATCGAGGCACACAATCTTGCTTTAACGCAACCCATAGTCTGGCTCAGGAGTTACTAGGCCAATGGATTTACCATGATCTACAATCCAGTTCAGGGACCACTAGGCCATGTGTTGGTCATTTCGGATATCCACCCTACTCAGCTTCGAATCCATCTGGAAATCCAGCTCAACCGAAGTACGAGAAACCCATCTCATCAAAGCTATACCAAAATTGCAAGGCTAGGTTAGAAACACCATCACACCTGGAAAATCTCATGCCAAGATAGCAAGAAACCACATGCAATACCATTCATGCTAGATCTAGTAAGGAAATCACATATACAAATTGATACCTGCAAAGAATCCCATTTTAAGTGCTTGATCCTACTCTTCCTTGCTTGAATTTTTTTTTCTTTCTCCAATTCCCAAGTGCCCCAAGAAAGCTCTAAGTGTCCAAGAGTGAGAGAGAATAATGAGAGAGCTCCAAAAAATGCATTGACAAAAGGTAGCAAAAGCTTGCCAACTAATCCTCAAAAGCCTTTTTATTAATGAGGCCTCTATTTTCTTCATTTTCCATTATTTTATTTCATTTTACTCCTCACATGCAACTTGTGACCTTTCATCTCCCTTTTCTCCTAATTTCCATTATTTTCATAAATAAATGTGCCAAAAATACTTGTTGCCTCTTTAATGCCGTAGCTATTTCCTTTGCCAATTTCCTTTAGCCATAATAATCAAAATGAACACCAGCTAGGATGTTTTTCCCAACATTCAACTTGGTATACTTGTCCTATCAACCGTGGTTATTATTTTTAACTTTATTACATGGAATTTTTACCAGGGCTATTGTAGAACCCCCCCCCCCTTGGGGGAAGACCGTCCTCATTGTTCAATGACACCTATAAACCAGTAAACTGTTGAAAATAAAACATACTGCCTATGGAGTTTTATAGCACAAATCATTGCAGTATTTACAATGAATAACTTGCTCAAAATAAAAAATCATCATGACAATCATATTTTATATTGGAGATTTATAACACAGCTTATTACGATATTTACAATAATATACACATTTTCTCAACTAGAAAATAAAAGGATATGATGCCCATATCAGTCAACAAGGGAATCCATAGGATGAAACCTCCACCCTCAAAAGTAGTGCCAGGATTAACCTCCTTCCCAGGAAGTCCAGAATCCATTGTCAAAGTCAAAGCTAAAATCCAATGTTTAGCGCTAAAATCTTGCGATGTTTTCCTCTCAGTGAACAGTTACCGACCCATTGTTCCAAGGCACACTCCCAATGTGCATCTGATTCCATATGGAAATGCTAATGACCAAACCAAATCCATCCATGACATTCCCCTATCTCTTACACAGTCCCTCGGGAAATTCGGTCACCTCCTTCCGTGCAGTCACACACCTTCCAAGTTCTATTGGAACCCCCATCCCGAGCAGTCCATCCCTTGGCAAGACTTCCTCTCATCATCAGATACAAAAACCAAGGCCTATACTTGCCTCAACCATCATACCAGTCATAACATGCTCATGGAAATCAATGGACACTATTGGGTACCAGTGTTCCACAATGGAACTACTCCTGAAGTGTGCTACCATCATATTGATGCCTATTTCAATTCCTTTTGTTAACGTTGCTAGTTCTCGCAACCAGTTTCAACCATCCAACGGGGCATTTCCATGTTTCCTATATCAAGCACATAACTACCATTAGATTCAAAGTAAATTGAAATAAATTCACATCATACCTCATTGGTAGCTTGTTAATAAGGTACACTTGCATTTCTGTTTACTTCCCGTCACAACAAGTCAAACCAATTGTTTGATTAAATCATCATGTATAAAAACATCACATCTAGCTATCTCAAAACACAACCATCATAGTTCAAAATCATCAATAACATGCAATCATCATAAACCATAATCATAAATCACATGTAACCATCATAAGTCAGAATCGTAGATCACATGCATAGTAAAAATGAAATAAAATATTGATACATATCCTTCATCGGTCCTTACTTCTGCCTTTTTTATGTTGTACCCATACCGGATTGTTTTCCACACCCAGAAAGCGCCTAATTCCTTTGCTTCTCTTCAATCATGTACACAAACACATAGTGTGTTAGGTCTCCGTAGTTTGCAATATTGGCAAGTAAAAATGCTGCAGAGCCTACATCAAAACCACTTTGGAATCTGAGGACCTAGCCATCCCAGATTCAGAGAGGGATCTCTCTATGTATATATTTAAAGATATGATTTTTAAGGCTTGAAGTGTGATTTTAGGCTGGTTATGAAGAACATGGGTTTTTGTTTGTTTGGTTGGGCAAGGATAAAATGAAGGTGAAGGAAGTCTATATGAAGGGTGAAGGTGTGAGAAGGTGAAGGAATGGTTCAGTTGATAAGATAGGCAAGGAGCAGCATCAATCCATTGGGCTATGGAGTCATAAGAGGATTTAATTGCACAACAAGGTTCAAGAGTGGTCCATGGGGCAAGTCATCTATGTCAAAGGATCTCTTTAAGTTGATTTTATGGGATGAAACAATACGAAATGAAATGAAAGAAATAAAACACCTGAAGAAACAAAGAGCAGCCTAAGATCAAGTAAGTACTTTGAAACTATCCTGCTTTTGGCATTCACTTAAGGAAAGACACAAAGTAATCTAAGATCAGGTAAGTACTTTTAAACTAGCCTGATTTTGATGTACTTTTAAGGGAAAACATTAAAAAACAGAGAACAACTTAAGATCGAGTAAAGACTTTCAACTTAGCTTGCTTTCAGCATATTCTCAAAGGAAAACATTCATTATAACATAAAAAGTAGTCTAAGATCAGGTAAGTAATTTTAAACTAGCCTGCTTTCAACATACTCTTAAGGGAACTTTTCAAAGCAAATGTTGGATATAAACTAGAGGAAAGGGCTAACCATAAACTTCTCTAGCTCAACTTTAATTAGCAGACTTCTCAAGAACATTTAAAGACAAAATATCAAGTTGTACTTAGGAAACATGGGCTTACCAACACTTCAATGGTTATACTCTATTGAATTACCTTCAAATTAACAATCAACAGAAAACATAAAAGATAAAGATTTATCAGTGAGATTTAGGGTACTACGAGAGTAAATCCTAATTTATATTTGCTATTCTTTATCAGATAATAATGGACAGAATGAAAACATAAAGAAAAATGACAATTACAGTGAGAAAAACATCACCATTGACATAAACTAGGATCCCATAAATCAACTAGTTGTATTTGATGTTCAAACCAGTTACAATCTTCATGTCTAATGGGCCTCTACAACTTCAAGCTTCTCATCTCATATTATGTGTCTTCAATTACAAATAGAGCTACAACAGCTTCAAAAGCTATTTACATGCAACAAATATCCAGAGACCAACCTCTATATTGTCTTCTACAGAAGTATTTATAGAAGAAAGAGGAGTTGGAGTGTTAAAAGGGTTCATTTTTTCAATTAATATAGAGTTATGATGTATTGACCTTTGGGAGGCCTAAGGGAGAAGATTTCGAGTGCTCATTGTTAACCACCTATAAAAATTTGTCATATCAAATGGTGGCTAAATATTTTTTAGCCTTCAAGAAACAATTCATGTCCAAATTTTGAGTTCTTGAAGTCTTATGATGTCTTTTATCCTTGGAATTACTCTTCACTGCTGTTTCACTTTAAAAGCCCTCAAGTACCTCGCTGTTTACTAAGAGAAAAAACTGCTCATAGGGCTCCATTTTTCCTCATTACGCTTCTTCATTTTCATTCTCCATATTCATCCATAAAGCCCTTCATTTGACTTCTAAACCATTCCAAAACCCTTTTTAAACTTTATGTCCCCCTTTCATTTGGTTTAAAAAACCCTTTTTTCCTTATCAGAACCCTCGAAAACCCTTCAAAAACCTTCATTTTTCTCTTCCGGCCTTAAAAAAACGCTTCGGCCCTTAGCCTAACCCCTTTCCGCACTTATGACACTGCTTGTTGTGGCCGGTAGCGAAGCGCCTCATAAAGAGGTACGGGTCTAAAATGGGCCTCTAAGGAAATTATAAAATAATAATTGGAAAAAATCAAATAAGATTTGACATCCTTAATTTCAGGAAAAAATGAAAAAACTACTTTTTCAACTCATATTTTCAACTTATCTCCAAAAGTGTTTACTCAAATTTGACGGGAGTACTCATTGTATCTGAAATTTAATTCTCACCCAAGTACCCATGTTGCATACTTCGATGGGTCCTACTACAAAAAATAAATACATAAAAAACATGATTACATTCCGCGTTTTTTTTTGTATTCTCATTTTTAAAATGTAGTAGAGTTCATCAGTATGCAACGTAAATGTAATCCTTGGATGAGAATTAAATTTTACGCATCAAGCGGTAACCACCGCCAAAAATTTGAAATTTTGGGAGATAAGTTGAAAATACGAGTTGAAAAAGTAGTTTTATTAGTTTATTATTTTTTAATATTTTTACCCTTTTATTTAAAAAATGGTAAATCATCCCCCATGGTTGACATCATCATCTTGAATCCTATTGGTTGTTATAAAGTTTAATTTTGTTGTACATTTTTCTTAGGAGGCCCATTTTAGACCTCAAAATTCCCCTAATGCATCGCATCGCAAATATTTATCACATCGCTAAACACATTTTACTTGTTTCTCATGGTTATTTACCTCCTGCCGATGCAATCTCGCGATCAATTCTCCACCATTGATCTGATCTGTTATGCCCAGATCTAACGGCCCATATTGCTCCCTATTCCAAAACCCCCCATTCCTCCTTTTTCTTCATCATTAAATCTCCCCAGTCGATCTAGTTTTCAGATCAACGTCTCTTGCTCCATCGCAAATCGGCAATTGCAATATCCCTTTATCCTTTCCTTTTCCTCCTTCGATGCCGATCCCCCGATTTAATCTCAACCATCGAAACCACAAGAATCGACGGCTAAGATTCAATCGCGATCCTCCCTTAGCCCTTCGACATCTCGCCCGCCGATTAAATCGTGACCGTCGATCATCCTTCAGATCGAACGACCCTCGCATAATCGCATATCACAAAGGCTTAGTCCCTTACCCTTTGACCTTCATCGATGCGATGCTCCGATGGAATCTCCACCGTCGATCTCCCTTAGATCGAACAGTTTGCACTCAATCACATCGGCACATCGCATCGCCACTTTGCCCTTTCCTCCCGCAGATGCGATCCTGCGATTAAATCTCCGCCATTGATCTTCTCAAATCCAACGGCCCACGTTACTTCTGCTTTTCAAACCCTGCCCTTCTCTTTCTCCTCCATTGACAGATCTCGGCCATCGATCCTCCTGATCCGATGGCTCCTATTGATCCTTCCCGCCGCTCTTATAAAACCTTTTTTCCTAAGTAAAAACCCTTCCACCCTTTATAAAAGGTGGGCCATCTCTTCTCTCATGTTTCTATGCCAACATCGCTTCCCCCATCTGAATCAATCTCCACCATTGATTGAAGTAGATCCAACAGCGATCAACGCTCCCTCCTATTTCTACCTCTCTTTCTTTGTATAATCGCTCCCGCCTGATTACAGTCCTTTAACACTATAAACCCACGGCGTTCATCATTTACCCAAACTTAATCCCTCCACTACACGAAAAAACAAATGTCGGTCCCACCATACAGTTTACCCCGCAGCTCTTCATGCATCGCGTTCAACCCGCATTGTTGGATCTGGAGCCTCCCATCCAACGGACTAGAATCCATATCGCATAATTTTTGGCCCCTTTTCACAGTGCACTACTTCTGCGTGATAAAAATGGTTTTACAAATCCACGTGTCGAACGCTAACGTATATCGCATTCCAAAAGCTAATACCACTTACCCCCCCAAATGCTACGTGAAAACCGCTGCCGGTTTCTCCAAAACCACCTTTCCCCAATTTCGGGCCATATTTCAAATATTTACTTGGTTAGCTGTTCTGCCAGGTTTCGATCATTCTTCCGCTGCATTTTCCCCATCCTCAAGCATTCCATTGCCTCCATTAAACCTCTAAAACACAGTTATACCATTCCCGCAGGTTTTCTTAACAATTTTTTTGTGTTTTGTAGGGTTCTAATGGTGGTTAATCCGTGTGTTTCCACAGTCACAGACAGGTGACTATGTGAGTTCAGAGTGACGATTCTGACCTTAAATCAATGAAGAAAAGGAACCAACAGGGTTATAAATTCATATTTAAATAGGTGGATCACGATCCCTGACCCTTGAAGAAGCCCTCCTATGATGGACAACCACCTGTATAAACAAAGAACAACAAAGTGTATCATAGAATGAAGACCCGAAGATGAAGATCAAGGCTTAATTAAGCCTAAACACAGATCAGAGGAAAATTCACTGTGTTTATAAAAACAGAGAGTTATATCAGTCAAAGAAAGCCTCCACTGCCACATCAGAGGCTAAAATATCCTTTCAGCTACCAAAAGCGCCACCTATAACTTCAATTAATCAAAAGAAGGCATAGTTATTGCCTTAGTCAGTGATATTTTGTTTAAAGCAGCCAGAGTTATTGCCAGCCTACCAAAAGAGTTTTTAAAGTCAACAAAACCTGCCAAGCGGCTAAATACTTAATGACAACCAATTAATACATGGGAAACATCGGAGATCTTCTCTATTAATTAACTTGTATTAATTAAACTAGAGATATTTTCTCTCGTCCCACCTCCTCTTTATTCTATAAATACTTCTGAAGAAGACGAGATGTTGTTGGTTATTGGACTCTTGATGTAACAGTTGGCGCTATATCGAATCATTACTGAATGTAAATAAGTTCTGAAGCTCTGAAGCTTTGTTAAGTTATTGAAGAAGTTAGGCCGAGAAGAGAAGTTGTTGCTGTACTAAAACATTGGACTTGAAGTATGTAACTGGATTGACAATCAATATACAAGCTGATTCCTGGGATCCTGGTCTATATCATTGGTGAAGTACCTCTTACTGTGATTGTTTTCCTTTCATGTATGCCATTTTGTTCACTTTTCTTTGATAAAGAGTAGCAAATATAGAGATAGGATTTACTGTTAAAAGTACCCTACTCTCACTGATAAGCTTTATCTTTATGTTTTCCTCCAATTGTGTATTTAAGAATGACTTAAGTTAAGTGTAAACATTATCAAGGAATGTTGGTTAGTCCATGTCTTGATGTGAAAAACTTGAAAGGAAGTTCTTGAATGATATTTTTATTACATGCTAAGTAGAGTTGAACTAGAAAAGTTTATGGTTTTCCCTGTCTTCTAGTTCTTTCTCCAAAGGTTGTTTGAAAGTTTCCCTAAGAGTATGCTGAAAGCAAGCCTAGATTGTAATACATCTGACCTGATCTTAAGCTGCACTTTGTTTTCTTATCTGTTTTCATCCCTTCTGAAAGTAGTCTAGTGAGATTATTGGATTGTTGTCTGATAAGTTAGCTTTAATACAAGCTTGTCCAAAGAAGTTTATGGTTAGCCCTGTCCTTTGGTTGGTTTCAAACAGTTGCTTAAAAGGCTTTTCTTGTATGGCAAGTTGATAAATCCTTGTTGAAATTATTGAATTTTTCCACTTTCTCAACACTTTTAATGTTCCACTCCATCATTTAATCTAAAGGATCTTTTGATATAGATGACTTGCCCCTTGGACCACTCTTGAAATTTTTGTACAATTAAACCCTTTTGTGACTCCATTGCCCAATGGTTTAAAGCTGCTTCACACTAATCCTATTTTATGAAGAAATCTTTTGGTAATAATCACATTTTCATGGACAAAGTCGACGCGTTTCGAACCAACCAGTGTGGTTCTTCATCAAGACTAGGTGAGAGATCAGATCAGTCGTTAAGTTTAAATAGATGTAGGAGAGGCAAAGAAAACCTTTATAATCAGCTAATTTGACTATGAAATCCAAAACGGTTAGTTCTAATAATTAAAACAAAATAATAAAAATATAAATATAAAAATATTTCCACTAATTTAAATATTAATTACAATTTAAAACGGCTAGTTTGAATATTCAAATTAATAATTTAATTATAAATAAAAATAACAGATTTTATTTCTATTAATATCGTTAATCGATTTTTCAAAATACAAATAGTATTTAATTATAATTATATATTATTATATTGTAATTCTATCTTTAAATATATATATATATATATATATAAATAAACTAAAAATAGTTCAATCAGTAAAATTAAAAATCGTAACGGCTAGTAAGACATTATATATATATATATATATATATATATATATATATTTATTTATTTATAAAAAATATTTAGGTCAATCTAACTACTAAAAAAAAGATTTTTTTTTTCTTTCTTAATATCGTTAATTGATTATTCAGAATTTAAATATTATTTTATTATAATAATATATTAAAAAAATAAAATAAAAAATTATTATTAAGAATATAAGGCAAGAATCCAACACCTGCTTATATTCCAATCGTCATCTCTATTGAGATTTAAGGGCCTTTTTTCAATTTCAAGGGCCTCTCTTAACTTACGATGATGAAAATGATCTTTTGTTAATGAGTTAAAAGATGTTAAAATGAGACCTGAAGATAGGTTTGTTAGTTTCGATGTTGTCTCTCTTTTCACCAATATCCCTATTAAGGAGGCCATTGAAGTCATTAATTGGATAACTGATCCTGACACTGCCTTTTTAGTTGAGATTTGCTTAACTTCTACTTTCTTTAGTTTTGAAGGAGAGTTTTATGAACAAACCTGTGGTGTTGCTATGGGTTCTCCCCTTTCTCCGGTTGTTGCTAATCTCTTTATGGAAGATTTTGAGTCCAAGGCTCTTTCCTCTGCTCTGCACCAACCAAAGCTTTGGAAAAGGTTTGTAGATGATACTTGTGTCGTCTGGCCTCATGGTAGGGAGGAGCTTGATCGTTTCTTCATTCATCTTAATATTCAATCTTCCTCCATAAAATTTATCTTGGATTATGAGGTGGATGGGAGCCTTCCTTTCCTTGATGTTCTTATCTGTAGGAAAGATGATGGTTCTTTCTCTCATCAGGTTTTTCGTAAAAAAACCCATACTGAACAATATCTTCGGGCTGATTCACATCATTTCCCTGCTCAAAAGTTAGGCATCCTCAACACCTTAGCCACTAGGGCGTTGAGAATCTCTGATGAGTCTCACTTAGAGGGAGAAAAGACCCATCTCCTTAATGTTTTTTGTTCTAATGGTTATAGTAAGTCTCAAGCACTTAAAGCTTTTCTTAAAGCTGAAAGAGGTTCCTTGGTTAAAAATAAAAATCCTAATCAATGGTTCTGCAATGTAAGGCTTCCTTTCATTCAGGGTACCACTGATAGGATTACTAGAATCCTTAAGAAGCATAGGGTTTCCTCTTCCTTCAAACCCCTTAACACTATTCGCAACTCTCTTAACTCAGTTAAAGATCCTGTGAACCCTAAGGATGGAAAAGGTGTCTATCTTATTCCTTGTTCCTGTGGGACGCCTTACATTGGTGAAACGGGTAGGTCCATTAACCAAAGGATATGTGAACATGTAGTTGACATTAGACATGGCAGGTCTCGCACCTCTGCCCTAGCTGAACATGTGGAAAAAACTAGCCATCATATCTGCATTGAAGAGGCTATGGTCTTAGCCAAGATTGATCATTTTCATCATTGTAAGTTAAGAGAGGCCCTTGAAATTGAAAAAAGGCCCTTAAATCTCAATAGAGATGACGGTTGGAATATAAGCAAGTGTTGGATTCCTGCCTTATATTCTTAATAATAATAATAATAATTATTATTATTATTATTTTAATGTCTTACTAGCCGTTACGATTTTTAATTTTATTGATTGAACTATTTCTAGTTTATTTTTATATTTTATTATTATTATTATTTATTTATTTATTTTTTTAAGATAGAATTACAATATAATAATATATAATTATAATTAAATAATATTTGTATTTTGAAAAATCGATTAACGATATTAATAGAAATAAAATTTGTTATTTTTATTTATAATTAAACTATTAATTTGAATATTCAAACTAGCCGTTTTAAATTGTAATTAATATTTAAATTAGTGGAACTATTTTTATATTTATATTTATATTATTTTGTTTTAATTATTAGAACTAACCGTTTTGGATTTCATAGTCAAATTAGCTAATTATAACGGTTTTCTTTGCCTCTCCTACATATATTTAAACTTAACGACTGATCTGATCTCTCACCTAGTCCTGATGATGAACCACACTGGTTGGTTCGAAACGCGTCGACTTTGTCAATGATAATGTGATTATTACCGAAATATTTCTTCATAATTTATTGATGGATCACAGAAGCCAAAAATCTATTAATACTAATCCTATTTTCTGACCACTTCTCAATATACTTGCATCTTTTCCTTTTGAACTCTTTCATTTTGTGATATTCCATCCAATTAAAGATCATACCTGATCAACCAAACAAACAAAAAATCCTTGTTCTTAATAACTAGCCTAATATCATACTAAAAACCTTAAAAGATAAATCTATCTTTGCACTTATAGAGATATCCCTCTATGGATTCAGGAGGGCTAGATCCTAGAATCCCAAAGTGGTTTTCATGTAGGCTCTGCAACTTTGTATTTTCCAATCTTGCAAACTACGGAGACCCTAACGCTCATCTATGTTTAAATGATTTTGCAATAAATTTCATCAACCTTAGTTACTATTGTTGACTTTGGGGGCTTTAGTAGGTTGATCATAAATTCTGAGCTGTCTTTGGCAAAATATTTCTGACTATGCATTGATTGTGTATTCTTTTTGCGAAAATAAATCTGCAGGTGGCATTTTAGTAGCTGGGGGTTCAATTAGCTCCACTGATGTGGCACTGAGGTGTCCTTTATTGTTTTGTATTCTTTCATTTCCTTAAAAACACTGATTTACTTTAATATTGTGTTTATGCCTGATTAGGTTCTCTGTTTAGCTTTAAGCATTGATCTGTCTTTAATCTGTGCTTTATCTTTATCTACCGGGTTAAGCCTTTTTGATCTTCAGTATTTATGCATTAACCCTTTAACTTTATTGGTTTACTGATACTCCTTAATCCTTCATCACTACATTTGCTGGTGTACATGTGTATGGGCGTGTTGAGGGTTTCATGGTATAACCAATGCTCATGAGGCACGGATCAAACCATGATTTTGAACCCTGTGTATTCCCTTTTCTACGCGAATAATGGCCCGAGGATCGTCATCCTTGGCCGTTGGTCACCTTATCATGACTGTGGGATGGCTTTACATCTCATTTTCCATGAAACTTGCAACATAAAACAAACGTTTAGATAAATCCTACGTTTAGAGGTTAAACTGCTTTCAGAGGCTGGGCGGAGGAGTGATGCAGAGGAGGGGTGATTATGCAGGCGGAGGAGTCCTATGAAGAAAAATGGGTGAAAATGTAGTTTAAACTATATTTGGCGTGATCTGGGAAAAAAGTGGTTTTTGCAATACCACAAGTGGTTATCGGACGACCCTCAAGTGGTGAGTGGTTTTTCCCGGAGGCAATGTGATTCCATTCATCACTCGCCACGTGGATTTTTTGATACCGCCGGTATCGCATTATTTTCAAGTGTTAAACCTCGGGCGCAAGAATTTTGCGATATGTCTCTTCAACCATTGGATCAGAGGGTCGATATCCGACGGTGCGGATCGGGCACGATAAGAAAGGTGCGTGGGCGAGGGTTCTAGTGGGAGACAAGTGGTAGTGTGCGATTGGACAAGCACTTCATGTGGTAGAAGGTAGGCCTCGGTGGAGTTGGGGTCATCAGGATTACTAAGGACCGTTAGATTTATAAGATCTACGAAATAGATTTCATCCGAGGATCGTTATCGGAGTGGGTAAAAAATGAAGGAAATGCAAGTTTTTCACGGGAATGCCGATGCGATGGGGTATGGTCACGTGTAGGGGTACGTGGCCAGGAGCCGATGGATGAAGGGCTTATTGCATCGGGAGAAACAAATGTAAGGAGATAGCGAGCTCGTAAAAGGAAAGGCCGATGCAATGAAGGGCTGAAGGTTTAGGCACCCGGTTGCAGGGCCAGGTTATATGGAGGAAGGGGCTGGGGGCTAAGCTGGAAGGGGCTAAAGCCTGTGTTTATATAAAAGGGAATTTATTAGGCAGAAAGAGGGGTTTTTTAAGGTTTTTTCCAGTTCCAATAGAAGGAAAGTAAGGGCTTTTCAAAACTGATAAAGGAAATTTATTAGTTTTGAAGGGGAGAAATGAAGGGTAAAAGAGGTTTTTTCAGAGGTAAATGGAGGATAAAAAGGGTCAAAATGAATGAATGAAATGATGAAAGAGGAGGTTATGTAGGGAACAATCTTGCAGGGGGCAACAGTTTTAACCTGGTTTTCTTTTAAATGAAACAGTAGTGAAGATTACTTGCAAAGTTCAAACAACACAAAAAGACTTCAAGAATGAGTAGTTTTTCATGAAAACAATCTCTTGAAGGCTTAGGACTTATTTTTGGCCATCATTTGCTCATAAAATTTTTACTGATGGCTAACATTGGCTCCACTTAGGGATGGCAACTCCTTGGAGGTGTCAAGAATCTTCAAAATTTGATCTCTAGGATGTAAACCTGTGCCTTTATCCATTAACAACCTCTCTTCTTTGATCATGCAACTTTGAAATATGATCAGTATTTCTATCAAACAGAGTTATTTCCCAAACAACTACCTACTCAGCCTACTTCCTAACATTTTTTTCTTCAGTAGGTGCATTTGGACTTGCAGACCTTGAACATTAAGATTTTATTCTTTTTGAAAACATGAAAAAACTAATCTAAGTTTACCCTTATTTCTTCCATGAGTTCAGATTAGACCGTTGAACTCATAAATTCTCTACCTAAGCTACTATCACTACTACATTTGGCGGAAATTCTGACACTTGGTTCTGATGCTTTTGACCAAATGTCGAAAATTTCCCCAAATTTTTTCCATCTCGCCCGAAACCGTCGCTATACCGACGTTTATAGAAAAGTGTCACAATACCGACACTTAGAAAAGTGTCGCCATTGCGACGTTTGGAGGAAGACGTCACAATTGTGACACTATGGCCCAAAGCGTTGCTATTGCGACGACTGCCTCCAAACGTCGCAAGTGTGACATAATGTCTAAGTGTCGCAATTGCGACGTTTGGAGGCACCCGTCGCAATAGCGACGCTTTTTCCGCCATCGGTATAACGACACTTATATGCGTGCTACATAAAAATATGAAACTTATATGTGCGCTACATAAAAATGATTTTATTGTTTCGTATCCATCGCAATAGCTACATTAACGTCTGATATCACGCACGCATTCGCCCTTCGCTCTTGCAGAACAGAATTCGCCCTCAGCATTCGCCCTCAGCTCTTGCAGAATAGCATTTTCCCTCAGCATTCGCCCTTAGCATTCGCCCTCAGCTCTTGCAGAACAGAATTCGCCCTCAGCTCTTGCAAAATGGTAAGTTCTTTCTGCAGGCCCTTCCTCCTATAGTAGGGTTGACTCTATTTGGGTTTTTTTGGTCAATTCCATTAGATTGTGTTAGGCTGTAGGGTTCTCTCCAGATGTCAAGAATCAAGATTCAATACCCTCTATTATCTTCATCACCCAATACAAGATTTAAATTTTTCCCAAAGAAACGCTTATTAATTTGGCAACCATTATTTCTCCCTGCTTTAAAAACCCTACATTTAAATGAAAAAAAGCATTGCATTTCAACTACAAAAATATATTAGTGTTCAAATGTACATGTGTGCTACATTAACGTCTGATATCACGCGCGCATTCGCCCTCCGCTCTTGCAGAACAGCATTCGCCCTCAGCTCTTGCAGAACAAAATTCACCCTGAGCTCTTGCAGAACAACATTCGCCCTCAGCATTCACCCTGAGCTCTTACAGAACAACATTCACCCTGAATTCGCCCTCAGCTCTTGCAGAACAGCATTCGCCCTTAGCTCTTGCAGAACAGCATTCGCCCTCAGCTCTTGCAAAATGGTAAGTTCTTACTGCAGGCCCTTCATCCTATAGTAGGGTTGACTCTATTTGGGTTTTTTTGGTCAATTCCATTGGATTGTGTTAGGTTGTAGGGTTCTCTCTAGATGTCAAGAATCAAGATTCAATACCATCTATTATCTTCATCACCCAATACAAGATTTAAATTTTTCCCAAATAAACGCTTATTAATTTGGCAGCCATTATTTCTCCCTGCTTTAAAAACCCTACATTTAAATGAAAACAAGCATTGCATTTCAACTACAAAATCTATTAGTGTTCAAATGTACATGTGTGCATCACTTGTGTAGGGTATTCCTTTTCCACTTTCACATTATCCAAGAATGTGTGCAATATAGTTCATATTTTTTGTGATTTATATTATCTTGAAAAAGGAAAGGTAAATTATTTCCCATGGAAAAAGAAGGTTTTCCCTTTTTACTACTGGAAATGGTACAACAAAGTTCCATTTCTACCCGAAAATCCTATGAAACAGAACCAAATAAAGGCCATTTCCTCAATGGACATCATTTGGCTTTGAAAATGGCCATTGCACCATGTTGTTTCTTATATTACATCACGATAGTTTCTTAGGTCATTTCTTGTTTCTTGAGATGAAAAACAACCAAAGAAATTGTGAAGATCCTTTCAAGAAATAAATGACCATTTCTCAATCATATCTCAACTATTTTTTATTTTATTCAAGGGTTGCTTACTTTGAGAGAAATTTGACACTTTTATAAGGAATATAACATAAAAACACAAAATGGGAAGGAATTGATGAGGTAGATGACCTTTAGTTGTTGTCAATTAAGAATTGATAATACACGATGCATGTTCTATACTACAAACTAGATTCCTTCCTGGAGTTAGGACACAGATTATTGAATCAAAGTTGTAGTTTCTAACTTCTTGTATTGGTTCATCAATCTTGAAATTCAGACATTGCATGTATTCATTGCTTCATGTTTGAATAATTTGCATCATATCGTACAATAGGAAATTAGGAATTATGATTATTATTACTTTATGGATATGTTAAGTTACTTTTAAGTTTGCATGGTTTAGTGTGAAATTATTCTAGTGTGCCCTTAGGCCCAGGTGAAGCAATGCCAAGGACTGAGAACCCTAGTTTTTAAATGGTATTGTTTCTTATACCCAAAAACCCCTCAACATCACTTCTTATTGGTTCTTAACAATAGTGTTGTAAACAATTTGAGAATTGATATAGCAAAATCTCGCACTTCTCAAGATAAAGTCCTAAAGCTAAAGTGTGATACCATGTGTAATTCAATAACCCCATTGTCACCTCACCAACCTCTTTTCACTTCGGGCTAGCTCTCATCCAACTCAAGGGGGGTTCTCCCTAGTAGATGTTAGGGATCTAATGGCCCAACCAAACCAAGTCAAGAGCCCCCTAACTCTCTATGTTTACTACTATCAATCAAAATATTGAACAATAGGGTCAGACATGCATCCTGAAGATAAAATTGCCAGGGTATTTTTGGGTAATTTCAAAGGGAAAGTCCCCAAACAAATATAATCAAGGAATTATAATGTGATTTCAAACATTACATATCAACAAAATCGTTTAAAGGATATTGAAAGGAAAAAGGTGATGGAAGATAGAAAGTGCCTTACTTAAATGCTCTAAGGATTTTTCAATAGTTGCTCCAAAAGCTTCACTTCAAGGCCCTTCAAGATCGTCTCCAACAATGCTATACCATCAACTTCAAAAATGTTGCTCCAAAAATGTCCTCAAGGTCTTCACAACAAGTTTACTAGAAGTTGCTCCAACAATATATTCAATAAGGTCTTCATTGTCAACTCGTCTCTTGTTTGGGTGCTTTAATGTGCAATGACATGTTTCCAGGACTGAATTCAATGCAAGGCATATTTGAAACTCTAACTCTGTCTTCCGGTGTCTTATTAGAAATTATTTCAGTTTTCATTTTGTGTTTTCAAGTTAGATATTGTTTTCAAGTTTTTACATTTATAATTTTATTGCAATGTGGCAGACTGATCAGAGCAGTGCAAGAACAACCCCGAGACAGGATGATCGCGGAAAGAGGCCACCGGAAGAACATGTAAAGTGCTAGCATTGCTCTATCTTCAAGTATTTTAGTTATTTACATAATTGAAATAATATTAATTTTTTTCAAATATGTAGACACCTAGCCATGGTACGCCTGATGATTCCCTCTTTGAGGAAGAGCTTTCTTCATCCCTATCTCCAGTGTTCTTGTTGCGAAAAAAGACACGAGATGCAAGGTCGGAATTTAATACTTTGATAGATGCGCCTCAAACACCTAAAACATAAGAGAGGATAAAACATCTTATGAGCCAGCTAGAAAGATATCAGGTAATAATAAAAAGTCAAAAGGATATTTTTTTTGTTCTGCATGAGATGAATTGTGATAGTTTGATTTTTAATTTTTACATTGACTAAACTAACAAAAAGTTCTTTTGTATGTAGCGTTTTTTGGCACTCGCTGAAACCGGTGTTGGTCGTAGTGGGACACAAGGGCAAGAGATTTCCCAACAACCCTCTCATACACCTTCTACTCCTTTAGGTGCCAGCCAAGAAACACACCCTGCCCAAGCAGACACCCAACCAACCGCTGAATGTGTTGGCAATGATGAGGCTGATATGGCCAACTACATTATTGCATTTCCTGGAGCTACACGTGTCAGCTCCACAGGGACCATTAATGGCACGTTGTTGGTGAACGATGAAGGTGTCCCTATAAAGCATGTGCAACTCCCAGGTAAATTTTAATATTTAAACTATTTCATGTACTTTATCTAAAACATATTAATCATGATTTTTATTTTTAAATTAATGATAATATCTTCTTCTTCTTCTTCTTCTTTTTTTTTTTTTTTTTTTTTTCTGTGTAGGAAACAATGAGTTCTACAGGTTTCTGGAGAGCCATGCGTTGGTAATTTTTGGCCCAACCATACGCACAAGGTGGAATTCCCAGAATTCCAACCTGAAAAAATAACTTCTAGATTATCTAGAAGCTCTTTTTGGGGTCGGTACATTTGACAGAACAATGGTGGCTCGGGTAGCCGGCAAATATTTGAAATATACCAGGGACACCTATAGGAAGTAATTGCAATTTAACCCTAGATATGAGCGTCCTCTCGCAGTTCCAGAGAGTGAGTGGAGAGCACTCATCCATGATAGAAAAGAGAAAAGGGCAAAGAAAGAAGGAAAAATGCCAACTAGTCCCACAAGGTAAATTACAACTTTAATTAAATAGATTTAATTTTCTCTATGTCTAAAATAAAAGTGTGCTACGTCATATCTGACTTCAATATTTTGATGCTAGGTTGCTTGACACCTCAAAGGAAACCAAAGCTAGGATTGAAAAAAAGGGCCATCACAAGCTAGGCCAGGGCGGCTACTTGAAATTAGCCGCAAGAATTGTAATTAAGTAGCTAAACATCTTATAATTAATTGTATCGCCTTCCAACGTTTTTGTAATCCTATCAAATATGATAAAAAATACACAATCATATGTAATGTAGGGTGATGACTTCGGAACAGAAACTACAGAGGAAGATAAAAATATCGCTTTCCATTTCGGCTATCAAGCTGTAGTTGAACGTCGCAGAAGCTTGGGGCAGGTCCCAAGATCCATAATGCCTGATAAGGTAAAACATTAACCTTTCAATATGTTTGTTTTCGTCCATAAATTTAATGTCTAACAACTTTGTTTAAATCAGGGGAGCAGCACTACCGACGAGGCAAATAACCCAGTTTTAGAGCTAGATGTAGATGATCCTCTCGTGCAACCTGATCATTGTAGTGGGGACCAGGCCGACAATGCTGCTATCAGTGAGGGCCGTGACGGTAATTAATTTCCACTTATAATTTTTTCTAATTATACCTTGATGGTTGTCCTTATAACGTTTTTTGTTTATATGACAGAGAATGTTTCCCTTGAGGATCTTACCACCAGAGAGGAAGACAGGGCAACAGTCCCAACGGCGACAACTGGTGCACTAGGTAAATAATCTCATTGCAATTTTTTTTTTATTAATATTACCGAACTAGTTCAATGATATTTAAAAACTGACAATTAAAATTTAATATTATCTGTTTTTGTAGGCGATGCCCCGTCACTGGATGAGACCAGACATCGTGACTACGCAACTAGGTCAGCGGCGACAACTGGTGCACCAGGTAAATAATCTCATTGCAATTTTTTAATTAATATTACCGAACTAGTTCAATGATATTTAAAAACTGACAATTAAAATTTAATATTATTTGTTTTTGTAGGCGATGCCCCGTCACTGGATGAGACCAGACATCGTGACTACGCAACTAGGTCAGCGGTGACAACTGGTGCACCAGGTAAATAATCTCATTGCAATTTTTTTTATTAATATTATCGAACTAGTTCAATGATATTTAAAAACTGACAATTAAAATTTAATATTATCTGTTTTTGTAGGTGATGCGCCGTCACTGGATGAGACCAGACATCGTGACTACACAACTAGGTCAGCAGTGCGGGTCTAAAGACACGAAACAGGAGCAGAGCATGACGATATTGATGATGTAATTAGGAGCTTTAGAAATAGGAAGAAGAAAAAGAAAATTCGATAATGTAAAATATTGTATTATTACAAGACAAACGTTACCATACTTGGAATTTTTTTTGTGTTATATAAAAAACTCATTTATCATACTATTTTTATGTCAAGCATTAATTGCAATGTTTCCTTGCATACTTTTTGTTGAATTGTTTTTTTATTAGTTATTGAATATTTTTTTTTTATGCTCATGAAAGTAAAAAATGAAATATAGATTGGGTATTGGGGAATTGAGAGTGATGTGAGGGGGGGGGAGGGGCCATAAGAGCTTCCACCTTCACGTGGTTGGCCCCGTTTAGTAGAGAATAATTTATTGGAGCGATTTAATCTTGGAGCAAACCTCCCTTGATCCAGCGTAGCAACAAAAAAGTCACTGTTGACTTAGTTGCTACTCTTTCAGATCGTGGGAGGCTTGTTCCAAGTTCATGCGACTCCAATAAATTGTTCTTGAAACTAAGAGGAGCTTATTCAGGTATGTTTTGACATTTTCAACATATGTTCTAACATTATCATAAGAATGCATCTTAGAGTAAAAAATACTACATCAATTACTTGTATTTATTGTATAGATAATGATGGATTTTGATTGACTGGGCAGTGCAGGTACAAATCCTCTTGCATCATGAGCAATACAACTTGTCAACCAGGGTCATGTCCAGGATATTTTTGCTTGTGCGCTTGACCAGGTTCGTAATTTCACATGTTGTAAGTTCCTTTAGAGTTCATAATTCAATATTAAGCTTGTTCATGATTATTATCTAGGTTTTTTGTATGTGTTTTTTCATCTATTTGATTGTAAGAAACTCTGCATGTTTCCTGTTGTTCACTGTGATTTCTCCCATTACCACTCCCAGGATGAATCCGAATTTATTGTTACATAGGTTACTTTATTGTTACTATGATTTCTCCATTTACGATTTCATAGCTACACAACTAGGTCAGCAGTGCGGGTCGAAAGGCACGAAACAGGAGCAAAGCATGATGATATTGATGATGTAATTAGGAGCTTTAAAAATAGGAAGAAGAAAAAGAAAATTCGATAATGTAAAATATTGTATTATTATAAGACAAACGTTACCAATGACCATACTTGGAACGTTTTTTGCGTTATATAAAAAACTCATTTATCATACTATTTTTATGTCAAGCATTAATTGTAATGTTTCCTTGCGTACTTTTTGTTGAATTGTTTTTTTATTAGTTATTGAATATTTTTTTTTATGCTCATGAAAGTAAAAAATGAAATATAGATTGGGTATTGGGGAATTGAGAGTGATGTGAGGGGGGGGGGAGGGACCATAAGAGCTTCCACCTTCACGTGGTTGGCCCTGTTTAGTAGAGAATAATTTATTGGAGCGATTTAATCTTGGAGCAAACCTCCCTTGATCCAGCGTAGCAACAAAAAAGTCACTGTTGACTTAGTTGCTACTCTTTCAGATCGCGGGAGGCTTGTTCCAAGTTCATGCGACTCCAATAAATTGTTCTTGAAACGAAGAGGAGCTTATTCAGGTATGTTTTGAAATTTTCAACATATGTTCTAACATTATCATAAGAATGCATCTTAGAGTAAAAAATACTACATCAATTACTTGTATTTATTGTATAGATAATGTTGGATTTTGATTGACTTGGCAGTGCAGGTACAAATCCTCTTGCATCATGAGCAATACAACTTGTCAACCAGGGTCATGTCCAGGATATTTTTGCTTGTGCGCTTGACCAGGTTCGTAATGTCACATTTTGTAAGTTCCTTTACAGTTCATAATTCAATATTAAGCTTGTTCATGATTATTATCTAGGTTTTTTTGTATGTGTTTTTTCATCTATTTGATTGTAAGCAACTCTGCATGTTTCCTGTTGTTCACTATGATTTCTCCCATTACCACTCCCAGGATGAATCCGACTTTATCGTTACATAGGTTACTTTATTGTTACTATGATTTCTCCATTTACGATTTCATAGGTTACATCATGTAAAGTTGTCAATCTCAGGTTGGTGATGAGCTTTAGTTCTCCAAATTTGGGGCTTTTCTGATATTTTATCCCTCATGTCATTCCTGCATCACCTCGTTGTTTGAGCATGCCAATTGTCTACCACTTGTACCAATTGGCACATGTCAATCTCTGAGTGGTGCCACATTTCACCTATTTTCACTGAGAGTTTAGGGTTTCTCTAACATAGCTTCAGAAATCCGATTCAGTGCCTGCTTGAATATTGTCACATAATACTCATGGTTTGGATTGATGAGCATGTTCTGAATGGTTGGTTGATTCACAAGAACCACCCATATAGTCATCTTGAGATATTTCAGAAGTTTTCTCGAGTTTCCTTTTTCACTGTTTCTAGTGGGTGGGATGGTGTGGGGTGATCCATCAATACTGGTGCTCTTGTAGTAGGGAATTTGTTTTTGGGGATATAAAGGAGCATTTGATGTAGATATCCCATTGGATGAATTCATAGATGGGCACGAGAGGTCAAGAATTTAAATTAAAAATATGCAACCTCTAGCATGGCAACCTGAAGGCTGCGAGAGACACTGGTTAAAGATTGTTTTGTGGTGGCCTTAATATAGTCGTGATTTCTTTCTATTATCTTAATGCAAATATATAGTCCGGTCTCATTAAAATGATGATTTTGGTTGTATTTGTCTTTGGTTGTTTCTCTCTTAATGCTCCAAAAGTTTCCAAAAGTTGCGATAGTTGTTTAGTTTGCCTGTTACAAATTAAAAGTGGTTTTTAGCAATGGGAGTCATGTTTTTTAAGGTTCATACTAATACGAAGATCTTGTAATTCTATATTCAACATAAGAGAAGATGGCCTCTGCTTTGGGCAGTATGACAACAATTGCCACATCTACCTCATTGGGTAACAATGGAAAGGGGAAGAAGTTGGGTGCAATGTTTGATAATTATGGCAAACAATTGTCTTCTCTTTCAGTTTTTTCACCCATTTTCTTTAATCGCTCGAGCAGAAGAGGGACTCTGAGATTACGCGACAGAGAGAAGGTAGTTAATACAAGAGCTATGGAAAAGGAGTTGTACTTCAACAAGGATGGCTCAGTGACAAAAAAATTGCAGTTCAGAGAAAAAATTATGTTTAAAGGAAGGTCCCTTGCACGTGAAACTTCACTGCGGTGGATCTTTCCTTGTCCATTTATATTCGATTTTAATGTGTTATTTTAATTTTTCGTGGAGGGTTGTTATTTTAGATGTGTGCTCTAGTTTTATTTTTAACGTTGTATTAGTTCCCCCTCTTAAATGTCTTAGATTTGGTAGGCATAATTTGAAAACTCAAAGGTGAAAGGAAACATATTTGTTACCCAGTGGTCTAAAAGGAAAGGGTTATGGCTGAGTCAAATTTTATTGTTATTGACAATGTAATGAAATGTATCTCAATGCTATGGTTTTGGCCTTTTTATTGGTTGAATTAGAGGACCCAGTTGAAAATATTGGGGCCAAGTAGGCTGGTTTTCCTTTTTGCTGATGGTTTGGTGTATCGAATTGAATTAGTTGCCTAAGGTATTTTTGGTTGCAAACTCATTTTCATTTTTCATACAGTATTGTCCTTGTGGAATACATTTGATTGTGTGGTATTGTTAGATCTACAACATTTGTAGTTGTTTAGTCTTATGGCCGAGGTGCACTTTTATTATGGAAATAGTTGATGCAATATTGTCATTTAATCCTTACCGCAGGGTAGCATGTTGAGAAGTTTCTTGTGAAACATTTGGTATTCAAAATGACACTTGATCCTATACAGCATCATGCACTTGACTTCAAAATTCATATTCAAAGTGTGCTAGACAATTCTTGCAAAATTTCAAATATTTATGTTGTTTTAAACCATTATCTTTTTCATCTATTGGATGCTGAAAATGTGAAAAAGACTTCCAAGACATGATTTAGAAGTAGAACATATGTACTTATGAAGCATAGAAAGATATCCTTGATGCATTGTCAATGTTTGGCTAGGGTTATTTTTGGAGAAAATAACTCCTTATTCCTAGAATAGTGATCTTCAATACAAGTAAATGCCAGAGAAGAGAGATCATCATGTGACGCAACAAAACTGAAATTGGACCCCTAAGGAGAGTTGGTGTTTCTACAATTGCTCTGTCAGCATTTTCCCCTATTTTACCCCATTCTTTTCCTCCAGCCTAGGTCTTCATTGACTTCTTCTTTCTTCGGGTTTATTTATCAAATTCGTAGAATTTGATAAATAAATACCATCCACAATGGTTGGACTTTAATTTATATTCCCGACTTTATATTATCTCCAAGCCTTATAACCAATGTTTAACTTTCAACACTTTGTATTTATACTCCACATTTCTTTTTAAATAAATAACTTGTAATGAAATTTCGGCTCTATATTTCACCACCCAGCCTTACAACAATCACGCTCCAGACTTATGCTAATTATCCACCAATCGTTTAATTAAACAATTTCATTATACTCCGGCCCCACCTATATATATCAATAACCAATCAAACACTCGTATCGTACCTGGCTATCCTCCGCACACCTTAGTTAACCTCCGAGCAAGTTCAACGTGCGACCACCATCCGATGGCCCTTCTCCAAATCAACGATTCTTGGCAATTTCGCTCGGCTTCCAACGTCGGGCTTTAACGTGCAATGGCACGGGTTAAACGGTGGTTTTCCGGGGGTCACTTCGCCACGTGTCGCTTCCCTATGGAATCGCTCGCGAATAGGAAATACCGCCTACTCCGCAAAAGCGGTGCGATATGGGCAACCCGCTTTTGTGATTCCGCTCGTGGTTTTGGTACAGGGCTTGACCACGGGTGCAAGTCTGGTTCCGCTATCCTTTTGTTTGTTAACTCATGTCCAATCCTCGGGTCAGGTTCCAAAAGCACAACAATCTTGTCTCTTTATTAAGTGGGATTTTTATATTTGAACAGTGTTCACGACCCCGGTTCTCTACACAGACCTCGCCTTCGGGTGGGGTGAGTTCACAGGGTTATCCAACAATTTATGGGAATTCAAAGACATAAGAATGGAATTATCAGTACCCAATCGCCTCACAGTTAAACAATTCTTCACAATTAGCAGTTCGAGATAATTCAATGGCAACTATGCTTGGAAATCATTTAACTGGAAACAATTGTTCACACACAGAGGTTTATTGCAGAAATCCCCTCTCTACTCTCCTCTTCCCTCTCTAATTTTATTCATCCAAGGAATTACAATTTATATACATAACATATGGCTCTTCGGTTCCTCTGAGAGGACCGTTCTAGAAATCAAAAGGTCTAATTATAATAATTCAACTAACTGAAACTGCTCGACTCCTACAACTCTAACTAGTCTAAGTAATACAGTCAGCTGAGGTATTGACACCTAGCTATTACAACTCAAATGTTTTCGAACCCTCCTAGCCACAACATGTGGACAAAACCTCCTACATTGCTGGCTAGTGCCTAATGCCCCTGCATCATCGTGTGACATAAACCTATTAACAAAAGTGAACAGGGAATGATTATTAATTATGGCATACTAAGTTGACAGTGATTTTGACTATTTGTCTTTAACATGTAAAAATGTTAAATTCCAAACTTACATCATCATGGTATTTTAGTAGATGTGTGATAGGTAGTATGATAGTATCATATTACCATTCTTCCTTGAGGAACCCACTTCATCCAATAAGATTTCTTTTCTAAAGAGTAACATTGTAGATAACCTTAAAAACATTTGTTAACTATTTTTGTTTGACCATTTGATTGTGTTTGATATGTAGAACTCATGGCAGCTAGTGTTTCTCCACTCATATTAAATAATTATTTCCAAAAGTTTCTTGTTACTATTACTTTAGGAAAACCATGAAGACGATGAATTTCTTTCATGGACACTTTTGCCACTTGGCTTGTTGTTTATGTACTTTGAGCTCGACAAAAAAAAATCTACAAATTTGTCTATATAAATGACCACAAAAATGTAATACTTACCTTTATATTTCAGTAACGCTGTAATAAAGTCTATTGATATATCTTCTAGTCTTTGAATATGTATGTGGAATGGTTGAAGTAACCCTAGATATTTTACTATCTCTCTTTTATTTATTATGCAAACCTGACCTTCTCTTACAAAATTTTGAATATCTTTCTTCATTCCTTCCAAAAATATATTTTTTGATCCCTTGAGATGTTTTAAGGAACCCTGCGTCCTACCATCAGAGAGACATGGGACTCCCTTAATATTTGTTTATTCAAATATGCTTGCGTGCATAAAAATATTCTACATTTGCACCAAAGTATATCTCTCTTTCACTCCCAATGCTCCAGAGAGTTCATCCCATCCTTTATAAATTTTAGTTTTTGTTTAGTACTATTGTCATTTTTCCATTATGGCAAGCTTCTTCTAGCCACCTAGGAATAGAAAATGTATTTGGATATAAATTTGAGGCCTCTTCTATTTTAGAAAGAGCATCATGTACTAAATTTTCCTTACCCTTTTTGCAGATTATCTCAAAATTAAAAATTTTCATTTTTTCTCCTCATTTTTGTTAATCTTCTAATGAAAATCATAGCTTCAAAAAATACTTTATGCTATCATGGTATATCTTGACTTTAAAGTACCTCCCAAGGATATACTATCCCCATTTTTTATTGCATGTAATATTGCTTCCATTTATTTTTCATACGTAGATTTCACCAAATATTTTCTTTGAATTCCTTGCTTTTAAAAGCCAATGATATCCCTTATTGTGTTAATTTTACATAAATTCCTTGTCCTAGTGCCTCACACTCTACTATGAATGTTTTACCAAAAGTAGGTGCAACCGATGTTGGTGTAGAAGACATGGCATTCATTAAAAGAGAGAATGCCAAAGTAGCCTCATCATTCCAAATAAATGATATTTTCTTCAAGAGATTGTGAGTGGACTTGAAATGCATGCATAATTCTTAACAAATGATCAATAATATCATGTAAGTCTAAAAAATCTTCTAATAACCTTGATTTTCTTAGGAATAGGTCATTTTGTAATAGCTTGCATCTTTTGAGGCTCCAACTTCACTCCTTCCTTTAAAAAAATATGAACCAAATACTCGAATTCTTATTTCCCAAAAGCACATATGATATTTTCACATAAAAATGATTGTTCTCAATAATTTATATAACTTTTCCACATGTTTACTAGTGTGGTATTCACATGATTTATTATAAATATGTGTATTATCAAAGAAAACCAACACAAATTTTATAAGATGGGATCAAACAAAATTTTTCTTAAGTCGAGCCCGCCGGACTTCAAACGGCGATAAACCAGAATTTAAACCAAATTCGCGTTCCAAAATAGCCTGCTGACGTCGGCCAATTTTGTGACGCGAAAACCAAATGAATTCCGCCCTAATCTTTTTCGGGTCCGAAGTTGGCTGGCGTACGAAGGGAGAGTTGTGACGCGAATTTCTTATCAAATTCGCCCTAATCTTTTTCGGGTCCGGATTTCCACTGCGCGAGCGGCCCAAACAAATATCCGCTCCTATCCCTCTGTGACGAAACCATCGTACATGCTGACGTCATAAATCAAAACCCGCCACCCTTTTAACTTTGTAAATAAAACAAATTGCGTCTGCGTCATTTTCATTGTTCCGTGCGCTAGCCAGTATTCCATGCAACAAAATTCAAAAACCAACTGTTAACGCTTGCTGACCGTTACCTTGCTGAAGAGAATTGAAGCCGAGTATTTCAGGGTTCTTCTGTCATAACCAGCGCCTGTTTAAACACGTTTCATTTCCCGTAAACATGTATTTATTCCAATTCCCCGCTAAACTCTGTAAAAAATCCTGGTTTTAGTTTTAATTCTGCACTAAGGTCTGAAAAGAAGTTCAGTTTGGTCTTTTTCGTTCCTAGAACTGCAATTATATTCCCAAAACTGGTAATTGTGCCCCTTTTCCACAAAAACCCCGAAATTCCATTTCTGAATCCACAAGAACCAGAAATGGAAGTTCCTATAGCTCTGAATGTCGTGCCCATCAATGCCCCTCACAAGGACTTGGATTATTTGCCTTTAGCCGATATGGATTTTCAAATTAAGGACTTGCGTCTCAGTGAGAATCCTCTTCGAATATTTTGCCGCTGCAGAGACAATTATTTGAATGGTTCTAACATCTTTGGAATTTGGGAATCAAATCTTCCTATGTACCTTCTCCCCTCAGTCCATATTTTTCCTGAGTTAATCCATTATTGCTACGCAAATTATGATCCCAACCAACGAGCATTTTTATCCCCAAGTCAAAATGTCCTTTTCCCAATAACTGCTCAGTCCATAAATGAAATGCTACAATTCCAACCTGGTCAAGCTCTCACTCCCCTGTCCATGGTTGAATTACTTGAGAAATCTACTAAGTTATCCCATGAAGAGTTAAACCGCCTATGCCAAACCTTCATGTTACCAAAGCATCAGCCTAAAAACCCTCCCCCTTATGGTTATACTTTCTTTACTGATGAGGGTAGAGTTATTTTAAACATGATATCTTCCATAATGGGCTTCAATACTAGTGAGTATGTTGATCACTTAACCCTAGTATTGTTATCCATTTTTACCCTTGGACAGCCTCCTGCTGTCAAGTACGATTTTGCATCTTATATTGCTGACAAAATCCATGATCAGTTCATGAGATTTGAGAATGAGAGAGTATTTAAGTATTCTTCTGTCATATATCATCTCATGATTTACTTTCAGTCATAAAATTTCCCTTTTTTATGTTAAGAAACTTGATGCCAAAGGGAATCCTAGGTCATTCATCTTTTGGTCTGCCATTACTCACAATTCCTCTGATTCTCCTTATTCCTATAATGATTTTGTAGACCTTTTTGTTAATCTTGCAACTACCTTGTTGACAGGAGTCTCTCCTCCTAGAATTAACATTGAAACCAAGAAAATCCTTCAGCTCTCAAAGCATTACAAGATAGGTGACTGGTACCTATATCAAAACTACACAGAGATCAGGGTATATGGATGTGAATTATGCCCATTCAAACTGCCCAAGTATGTCCCAATGAGACTCTTTGCATTAGAATATTTCAGGCAGATGAATAATTCAGATATAATTCATTTTTGCAATGCGAAGAAAAAGGCTCAACTCAGGATCAAGAGCCAATTAGGTCCCTTCATTTGTAACTCTAGGGAAGTTGGAAAGGAAGCCGAAAGGATTTTAGAAGACTATCTCAGACTACAAAAGAGTTTCTACTGGGTGCCTTATGATCCAAACAACTTTATCTGTGATAGAAGAATGAAAAATAAACTATCACCATACATCCATCAAAGAATCTCAGAAATAGAACAATATGCTAATATGGATGAATGGACAGAAGGGACATTGGTTGAAAAAGATAGTGAGCATGTCAATGTTGAAAATGTAATGAAAGATCTTGAAAAGATACTTGACCTAGAATCTTTTGGACAGGTGCAGGGATCTTCTTCAGCCAGGACTTTACAACAAAATTTGCAGGAGATTAGTACAATAGCAGTAGAATCTAAAGGAAAAGAAAAGGAGCCTGATATACAAATAATTGAAAAATTCATAATGATAGCTCAACCAGAGACTTCTAAAGAACAAGGTCAAGGACAAATTCCTCCTACTCAGATCAGTGAGCCAGAAATTTCTATTTTACAAACTCCTCTGAATATAGAAAAGGGAAAAAAGAGAGAGGCTGAAACAACTACTCCTATTGGTGGCTCTTCTGAACAACAAGATGTTAAAAGGCAGAAATTAACTCCCCTTCCAGAAGATGAATCATTTCAGAAAATCCCTGACAGCCAGGGAAGAGAAGACAGTCAGCAAACAGATACAGGTAGTGGGACATCCACTAATTTTCAAAAACAGGGAATACAGAGGCAACAAAGTGCAGAAATATCTTCTTTCAAACCTCCAGTAAAAACTGCCTGGGACATCAAAAGAACATTCGTCAATATAAAGGCCAGGAACGATCCACTTAGACTTAAAGTGTACAACCAATATTTGAAGATGGCTCCGAAAAATCAAGAAAGATTGATGTCAGGTTATGACATCCAACAGGGTAAGATGTTAATGAGCCATTTGAAGCCCAAGGTGCAGCAGCCTCAGACAACTGCAGATTACTTTAGGACTAATTTTGAAGTCTTAGCAAAGGATATCCATCATTTAGATCAAATTGAGCTACACAAGCAAACAGGTGAGATGATTTATTCTACTTTGACAGATAAATCAATGATGACCCATAAGTTGCAGGATTCTTTGGATAATACTAATACACAGTTGTAGCTTGAAAAAGCCTCCTCCCAGGCTAAGGATAATAGAATCAAAACTTTAGAGGAAATAATCATTGGTTTGGTTCATAATCCTAAATATGTGAAAGGTATTGAAGCTTTGATCAAGAGAAAAGATGATGATATTGCAGCTCTGAGAAAACAATTAAAGTTACCGGCCTCAAGACATCCACAGACTGCAGAAATCATCAAACAAAATTCTAAGGAAGAACTAA
Source organism: Pinus albicaulis (assembly GCA_034641835.2). Taxonomy (NCBI): domain Eukaryota; kingdom Viridiplantae; phylum Streptophyta; class Pinopsida; order Pinales; family Pinaceae; genus Pinus; species Pinus albicaulis. Next base: position 1,855,919,939 of record CM076578.1, on the reverse strand, counting down.
TGGATTTGCTCTTAAAATTGAATGAGCAACTTACTGCAACTGAAAAAGAGCTTGATAATGCATTAAAATATAAGTAGGCAAATATTCTAGTATCTACAGCAGGAGTAGTGACAGGTACAGCAACAATAGGTCAGCCAACAGAATTGTCACAGAGCAACAATACAAATTTGAACACTGATGAATTAACAAATTCAATGGAAGATATGAACATTCAGGCCATAGAGCTTCACAAAACAAAGGAACAATTGGCCACTCTAGAACATAAATATGATCTTTCGAAAATGAGTGTTGCTGATAAAACAAGAGAAGTGAACAAATTAGAAAAAATAATCAAAGCATTGGAAAAGGATCTCACATTGGAGAAACCTTTAAAAGAAATAAATGAAATTCTTTGGGATAATATCATTCAATCAATAAAGGATGTTTGGTCCTCAATTCAGATAATGGATGAACATAATAACTTAGTTAAATTGGCTCTGGATGAGATTGAGAGATCAAGACAAGAGTTGGGAAATATGCCAGAAGAGGCCAATAAACTTCTACATTTTTTGAATACTCAGACTAAGAATCAAATTGCATAAATTGGTATTCAGGACATGACCGGAACAATTATGGAAATAAAGAGAGTTTTTACTAAAAGAACTCTGGTACAGAATTTAGAACGAAGGTGCTCAGATATGCAAGAAGAAATCATTGCCTTCAGAGAAAGATTGAATATTTTGTTAAATAGAGGATTGCCCAGTCCTATAGTTGCAGAAGATAAGCTAATGGATCTTGATAGTTATGTTGAAAAATTGGACAAATATGTTGATAATCAAGCTAGTTCTTCAACCAGTTCATCAACAGCAGCATTGCCTACAGGGAAAAACCTTCATGACAGATTGGAGAATTTATTTTATCTTGAGCATGAAGTAAATCATTTGTTCCAAAATCAGCCTGATTTCTTCAGATATACTGAGGCTGATGAAACACTAAGAAAGTTGCAAAGGACCAGAGTGCCAGAAGTTCAATGGTGGGAAGAAATGATGGAACTTTTGTAAAAAATTATCCTTACATAAATTTTTGCCTATTTACCACAGTGTATCATGATAAAAAGGATAAAAGGATGAACAAAGGTCAACGAGTATCAGAGCAGTTAAAGAGTATCAGTTAAAGAGGTCAAAGAGTAGCAGCTAAAGAGTATCATATTGTCGATAATCTCCATGTGGACCGTTACTAGGTTTAATATCAAGTCCCTGTATGTGACATGGGGTATTTTTCTATCACTGTCTGGGGTGGGACTTCCACATTTCTGGATGGATATTTGGGTTTCAATCTTCAGATGTGAAAATGTAATGACTTCATGGACTGTTTTACTTCATATAATATATTCAAAACAACGTTTTTTCTCTTGTGAAAAAAAAATGATTAATGTTTATCACTCTGCCTTCAAAACTAGCGATGTCGGTCTATGTTGCTGGTTTATTGATATGGTCTGATGGTCTTTTTATATTTTGGACATATCACACTCACATGATTAGCGTTTTTCTCTGTTGCAGGATTTTGGGTACTTTAATTTGTATTTGGAACAATGGACGTCGGTACTCTATCTGTTGCTTTACTATTCTACATACTGCTATTTCACTTTCTTATAGATGCCTCGGGCATATTTGGATGCTTTCTCGGATTGTCGATAATCTCCATGTGGACCGTTACTGGGTTTAATATCAAGTCCCTGTATGTATATTTTTCAGGTCATTGTCTCTGTGATCCAATTTTCGAGAGGTCAGGTTCTAAATCTCTGACAGAAAATGTAATGACTTCATGTACTGTTTTACTTCATATAATATATTCAAAACAACGTTTTTCCTCTTTTAAAGTTTCATTTTTTTTTAAAATTGAACCTTCTGTCGCAATTCCGACGTCTTGTAAGCATCGGAATTGTGACATATTAGAAATGTCGGAAGAGCGAACTTCAAAACGTCAGACAACATTTTGTCGTAATTGTGACAGTTTACAGACGTCAAAAGAGCGACGTTCAAAACGTCGGACCACATTTCTTCATAATTGTGACATTTTACAAACGTTGGAAGAGCGACGTTCAAAACGTCGGACCACATTTCGTTGTAATTGTGACAGTTTAGAGACGTCGGAAGAGCGACGTTCTAAACGTCGGACCACATTTCGTCGGAAGTGCGACAGTTTATAGAGGTCGGAAGTGCGACAGATTGGGAAACGTCGGAAGAGTGATGCTTGTTTGGAAGCGACGGAAAAAGTGTCGATACTGCGACACTTTTTAGTTGTGTCGGAACTGCGACGGTATGGTAAACCACGGTTTGCCCGC